>JAVJIF010004131.1:0-285337 GCA_038442645.1 Agave tequilana | reverse complement strand
TCAAGGAGGGCTCGTTGGATCCGTGGTGGAGTAGATCTGGTGAGAAACTCAATCTAGGGTTTTACGGGACAGGTAAAAATCACATTTTATCTGGTAATAGATCTATTTCAAGTTAGTTGATCTTCCGCATAAATAGAGGATCAAAGAAAAAATCTCAATGGCAGAAGAAACTACATGTTAGAACAATGAACACTCACCCAAGGATCGAAGTTGTGAAGTTCAATGACACTAATAACTTTGGTATGTGGAGGTGTGAAGTTATGGATGTGTTGAACGCATCTAATCTTGAGGATACTCTCCTATTGGAGAGGAAGAAGAACACAACCACCGATGAGGAGTGGGCAAGATGAATAGATCGGCATGTGGCTTGATTCGTTCATGCTGACACAAGACATCAAATACCTTGTGCAACATGAGACGTCTGCAAAGAGTCTGTGGGAAACCCTAGAAAAGAAATACCTGACGAAAGAGTGGGAATCCAGGTTACAGCTTAAGAGTAAGCTGTATCAGTTTCGAATAAAGAAGGGGAGCACAGTAAATGAGCACATCAACCATATATACAAAGCTTCTTACAGATCTGATAAACGTGGATGTCAAGGTAGAAGAGGAAGACAAGGCAGTCATTCTCCTGAACTCACTCCCATCGGAGGAGTATGAGACATTCACTATGACGTTTATCAATGGTAGGCAGACTTTGGACTACCATGAGGTGTCATCTGCATTGATGAGCTATGAGACAAGGAAGAAGGAGAGGCATCCTTCTCAGTCAGGGTCATCGGCGGAGGCATTGGAGGTGAGAGGCAGAGGTTCATCAAGGAAGGGAAAGGAGATCAGAGGAAGATCGAAATCCAGGCCGGGATTCAGGGATCTTAAAAGAAATCAGTGCGCATTCTGCAAAGAGATTGGGCACTGGAAAGTAGACTGTCCAAAGTTCAAAGGAAAGAAGAAAGAATCAAAATCTGAAGCAAATCTAGCTAAGGTGGTAAAGACTGCAAGCAGAAGATCACAGGCAGATGGATCAGATTCAGATTCTTCAGTATTTTCATTTTCAGTCACCACTCCCATCATAGGCTACTCAGGTGAGAACGAGTAGATCTTGGACACAGGTGCAACATATCATGTATGCCCTAATCGAGACTGGTTTACCAGTTTTGAGAAGTTGGAGGGGTGTTCGGTCGTCATGGGGCGATGATCATCCATGCATCATGGAGGGTGTTGGCACTATTCCAATCAGGATGTTTGATGGGATGGTGAGGGAGCTGAAAGAAGTGAGATATGTACCTCAGCTGAAGAGGAACTTGATCTCTGTAGGAGCTTTGGAATCATTGGGGCTTGGAGTGTCTATTAAGGAAGGTGTTCTTAAATGACAAAGGGCAATGGTGGTGTTGAAGGCTGATCGCCGGAACAACTTGTATTACTTGAAGGGTAGTACAGTGACAGGACAGGTGGCAGCTTCTACCAGTCAGAAGAAGATTCAACCCGGCTGTGGCACATGAGGCTGGGACATGCAGGGGAAAAATCATTGCAAGCTCTTGTGAGGAAAAGGCTGCTAAAGGGTGCTGAGACCTGCAAGTTAGATCTCTGTGAACATTGCATCATAGGCAAGAAAACAAAGGTGAAGTTTGGCACAGCTTCACACTGCACGGAGGGTATTCTTGACTATGTTCACACAGATGTATGGGGACCTACCAAGACTGCATCAATTGGGGGAAACCACTATTTTGTGTCGTTTATCGATGACTATTCTAGGCGCTGTTGGGTGTACACTATGCGACACAAGAATGAAGTCCTAGAATTATTTGTGAAGTGAAGGCTAACCTGGAGAGAAGCACGGGAAGGAA
The DNA here is from genome assembly GCA_038442645.1 of Agave tequilana. Classification (NCBI taxonomy): domain Eukaryota; kingdom Viridiplantae; phylum Streptophyta; class Magnoliopsida; order Asparagales; family Asparagaceae; genus Agave; species Agave tequilana. The sequence continues at coordinate 283,496 of JAVJIF010004131.1, read as the reverse complement.
GGTCAAGGTCCTCCGTTGACAATGGAGGAGAGTACAAATCGGATCCTTTCCTAAAGCTATGTCTTGATGAGGGCATAGAGAGACACTTCACAGTAAGAGAGACTCCGCAACAAAACGGGGGGGCTGAGAGGATGAACTGGACTTTGCTAGAGAAGGTTCGGTGTATGTTATCCAATGCAGGACTGCCAAAGAAGTTTTGGGCTGAAGCTTTGGGGTATGCATGCCATCTTGTGAACAGGTTGCCGTCATCTGCAATAGGGGGGAAGACTCCTCTTGAAGCTTGGTTAGGAAAAGCTACTGTGGACTATGATTTGCTACGGGTCTTCGGATGTCCAGCCTAATACCATGTCAAAGAAGACAAGTTGGATCCGAGAGCAAAGAAAGGGGTATTCGTTGGCTTCAAGCGAGGAACCAAGGGGTTCAAGATTTGGGACCAAGAGGACAACAAGTTCATACTCAGCAGGGATGTCACATTTGATGAGGCCTCTTTGATGAAGCCTACAGTCTCTCAGCAGGTGGAGACAAGCAAGACCAAGGAGCTATTGCAGCAGGTGGAGAGTGATGCAGATCCACCATCTCTAGAGGATTCAGTATCAGTTCGGATTATTCCTGAGGTGACACAGGGTGGTGATCAAGCAGCTGAAGGAGATACTGAAGATGTTGAAGAGGGTCAGGAGCAGGTCATGGATACTATTCCAGATCCCACTGCAGTTGAAAGGCCATGGAGAAAAACTAGGAGACCAGGTTGGCTCACCACTGATATGGTCGTCGCATATGCACTTCCAGTTGTTGAAGAGGCTATTCCATCTACATTCAGGGAAGCTGAGATCAGTACAGAAGTAAGGATGTGGAAAGAGGCCATGAGTGAAGAGATGTAATCTCTCTACAAGAACAACACATGGGAACTTACTAAGTTGCCAAAGGGGAAGAAGGCCATTGGGTGCAAGTGGGTATTTGCTAAGAAGTAAGGATCTCTCCAAGAAGATGCAGTGCGCTACAAGGCAAGGCTGGTGGCTAAAGGCTACGCTCAGAGAGAAGGAATCGACTATAACGAGGTGTTCTCCCCGGTAGTTAAACACTCGTCTATTCGAATTCTATTGGATTTGGTGGCGCAGAGAATGAGTTGGAACTTGACCAACTTGATGTGAAGACCGCCTTTCTCACCGGCGATCTGAGGAGGAGATCTATATGACACAGCCCACAGGTTACAAAGCTGCAGGGAAAGAGGAGTTAGTATGTAAGCTAAAGAAGTCGCTGTACGGTTTGAAGCAGTCTCCTAGACAGTGGTACAAGCGATTTGATAGCTTCATCAGGAAGAAGAAGTACACACGTAGCCATTTTGATCCATGTGTGTACTACAACAAGTTATCTTCAGGAGAATATATCTATCTACTTCTTTACGTAGATGATATGTTGATTGCTTCTAGGTCGAGATCTGCTGTTGACTCTCTGAAGAAGATGTTATCTTCAGAGTTTGAGATGAAGGACCTGGGAGAAGCAAGGAAAGTATTGGGCATGGAGATCACTAGAGACAGGAAAGCTGGCAGGATAAGTTTGACACAGAAGGGCTATCTAGAGAAGGTACTGCAGAGGTTTAATATCAGTAAGGATACTAAGTCTGTTAGTACACCTATGGCGCCGCACTTCAAATTGTCAGCAAAGATGTCCCCAAGGAGTGTTCAAGAGCGTGAGTATATGTCTCATGTTCCATATGCCAATGCTGTGGGTAGCTTGATGTATGCTATGGTGTGTACGAGGCCAGATCTATCACAGGCAGTCTCCATGGTGAGTCGATACATGCATGATCCTGGACAGGGTCATTGGGAAGCTGTGAAATGGATTCTGAGGTACATCAAGGGAACCGTTGATGTAGGCCTAGTATTCGAGAAGGACAACACCGGAAAGCAGGAGTGCATAGGGTATGTTGACTCAGACTATGCAGGTGACCTTGACAAACGCCGGTCGACTACGGGATATGTCTTCACATTCTCACAGGCACCGGTAAGTTGGCGCTCCACACTTCAGTCTACCGTCGCGTTGTCGACCATAGAGGCTGAATATATGGCTATGACAGAGGCCATGAAGGAGGCAATCTGGCTTCAAGGGTTTCTTGATGACTTGGGCGTGGAACAGGATATATTGAAGATAAACTGTGACAGCATGAGTGCCATCTACTTGGCAAGGAACCAGGTCTATCACGCAAGGACGAAGCATATTGATGTCAGGTACCACTTTGTTCGGGAGATTCTGGAGGAAGATGACATCAACTTGTTGAAGATTCACACTTCGGAGAATCCGGCCGATATGCTTACAAAGGTGGTGACGGGAGTGAAGTTTGCACACTGCAAAGACTTGCTCCATGTCCTTCAGGTGAACTGAGCTTGCTGAAGCTTATTTGGATGAACTACGGACGGCTTGATCCCTTGGGCAAGGGTACGTAGGCAACCATGTTGGTGAAGCCGCTATCGAGTCAGAATTCGGCTCAGATTTGGAAATTTTCACCGAGGTGGAGAATTGTTGAGAGAGAGAGGAGTTTGACCGGATTGCTGTATTGCCATGGGGTCGTGTCGAGGAGTCGAGGAGATCGCCAAAACAGCAGCAGCAGAAAACAACAGCAGCAGCAGAATCAGGCAGAGTCGGTCGACCGGGCCGGTCGACCGACGTGCACAAAGTGCACAGGTCATTCATCGCGGTCGACCGGCCCGGTCGACCGGAAGCCTGACTGTAATCAACCAAACTCTCTGTTTGTTTAGGTCGACCGGACGGGTCGACCGGAAGGAGGTCGGTCGACCGGTCCGGTCGACCGACGGTCGGGTTGGGCAAAAATCTGCTGTTCCGCAAATTGCGGAACAGCTGGTATAAAAAGGCTGCTGGGTTTTTTCTAGGGTTTATCACCTGCAAAAGAAAAAGCTACGAGCTCTCTTGCATTCAAAGAGGCTTAATAGCTATTGTAATCATCTTCCTTAATACAAATCTCTCTATTGATTGCCCCGAGGACGTAGGCACGTTGGCCGAACCTCGTTAGATCTTGTTTTTGCGATTGTTTGTTCTTCTTGGATTCATTGGATTGTTCTTTGTGGTTGAGATCTGTTGGATCCTCTATTGGTTGTTGTCATCGGCGCACAACAGGCAGCCGCTGGGTCGACCGATAGGCCATCTGGTCTGGGTATTGAGCCCCAACAACTAGTTTTTTAACCTTTATAAATAGGAGTCTATTGGCCAGTTTTGGGTAATATTTTAAAGAAGTTTTAGAGCCAGTTTTTTCTATCTCACTTAGAGTTTTTCCATCAAGTTTTTGAGCTAAATTTTCATATCAAAAAGGAGAGTTTATCAAGAGTGTTTTTTTTGAGTTTTGAAAATAGTTTTCTTGAGTTTTCCACCTCTTCATTCTATCTTGTTTTCTCACACAGGTTTGAGCTTTTCATTGCTAAATTCATCCTCTAGAATCTTTGTATGTGAGAGTTTGTTTGTAATCAAGAAGTGATCACAAAGTTTTCTTCTTTGTGTTGAGGAGGAATTAGAGGTCGAGGTCTCAGCGAGCTTGCGGGTTCGCATTGTGTAGGGTTCTTGAGGGAGCTTATTGTAGAGAGGTTGCGGCCTTGACGAGCTTGTGGGTTCGCGTGTGTTGTTCTTGTGGGTACAAGTGAGGAACTTCCAGGTCCTAGAGTTCTTGAGGGAGCTTGTTGTAGGTATTGCGGCACCGAGTGATCTTGCATGATTGTTATAGTGAAAATCCTTCATAGTAGTGGGAAGGCGGGAACATGGAGCAAGTGTGCTCGAACCTTGAAACAAATCTCCCTTGTTTGCGATTGCTTATCTCTCTCACTTGTGTTTATATCTTGTATACTTATATTGTTTATATCTTTATATGATTGTTATACGTGCACAGAGAAAGATGAATATGCGAGTCTACCCTAAAACAGACTCATGCTGTTTCTAATGCAGCGGATGTTGATTTGGTGTGAATAGTCTGTTAATCTTTTGTTGAAATGTTACGCGTGCTCAAGGGATTTTTGACGTGTTCCCTCTTTGCTAGTTGATGTCTGCTGCCAACTTGCACGAGGATGTATTGAGGATTAGCTTGTCTAGTAACAATAGGAGGCTTCTTATCCAACTTAGCCAACGGTACATTCTTATCCTAGTGGTTGAGATGTATCATCTTTCGTACACAGGACAATTTAATTAATTTGTAGTGTTATACAAAATTTGTCCTCTAGATTTTGAAAGAGGACTAATAAGTGGAAATACTTTTGCTAGAAAAAAGTTGCATCCAAATGTAAATATGTTCGGTTATTATCTCCTCATGGGATGAAACATATAACTACTTACAGTTGTATATGCTTAACTCGACACGCGTAACTTACTAATTTTATTTTGATACATGATGCCTTCTGTTAGTAGTATTTGTGTTGCTCAAACAATTCGGCTGCTGTTTGTGCGTTGTTTGTTTCACCAGCTTTCACTGATTGATTCATATAATCTTTTTTATGCATGTTGAAAAGTTTAACGAAAGTCTGTACAGTCTTTATACGCTCCTTGTTATGCATGATCATGAGAACAGTTGAGTAGAGTAGGTGATGAATTGTGGTTCCAGATCAACTGCTTTCTGTAACCAGCAAATGGTATACTATTATGTTTGACAAGTTGCTTAACCAAACCCGACCCGGAATTCCTGATTTTGGGTTTAGCCTGTACGGGTTTGGGTTGTAAACGGGTCGACCCACCTGGCTCGGTAGTTAAATGTGTTGGGTTTGGGTCTTAGCTTAGCTCAATTACGACTGCTAGACTCGTTTAAAAGATATCAAATGTTTATAGATTCGAAATATGTTATTATTTTATTCTTAGTTGATGTTATGAATGTTTTTTAGTTGTTTTTTAATGGAGTTATAACTTTTTTAACTTTATTTTGTAAAGTTGGATGTTAATTATATTATAATGTATTTTAAAAAGAATTTAAAATTCTAAATGAGTTAATTGGGTCTAAATGGGTTGATCTGACTCGCTGCTCAACCGACCCATTTAATCAGCGGGTCGTTCTAGTCCGGTTGGATCAACCCGTTTAATTTAAATTTTGGTTCGGGTTTGCATTTCTCATTTTGACCCGTTTAATAAACGGGTTGGGTTTGGGTAAGGCAACTAACCCGAATATGACCCTACCTAATTGCCACGCATAACATTTAATAATTGTTATAATGACTTAATTGAACTTATTGGAGGAATTTTAACATGTAATGATATGGTAGTCCTATTCATATCTTATTTATATTATTCCATTTTTTTAGTCTTGGACATAACATAAATATCTAGATATCCAATATTTTCCTATTTCATAATTTAATTAATTTAATCGTCAAATCAAATCAAAGTATTCTTGCTTCTCTATTGTTCTTACCAATTTAACATAAAATTATAATTAAAAAAAGTAAGTGGACCTGGCCCATTGAATCATGACTATATATCAGCTATTCTGGTATTCGATACATATTAAATTGTAGAAAGCAAGTTTTTTTTTAATTTTCTTAGACCACGCTATAACAAGACAAGAATTTGTCGATTGAACGTTCCATAGGAATAAACCGCTCTTTTCTTTCGATACATACAAAAAAAAAAAAATTATATTTATTTCAAAAATCTATTTTTCAATCACTAGCATGTTTGGAGATATTCTCTAATGACATCAACTTTTTACAAAAAGCAGGCAGGCTATTACGCTTTCCTGAGGCCAATACCGAAGGTATCATGCTACACATGACCATTTAAGCTGCATTTGGACACTACAAGTAGTTTATTGAGACTAGATTTAACGATACATGTGTGCGCAAGCATTCTGCTCTCTCTCTCTCTCTCTCTCTCTCTCTCTCTCTCTCTCATGCCATAGTGATGGTTTATTTCTGCTTACGGGAGATGTGGACTTATACATCGGATTTGTTTGGTTGCAAGGAAGTAGGCGGAAGTAAGAAAATGGGCAAGTATAATTGCTCACTTTCTTATTTATTCAAACATCAGAAAAGGAGAAGAAGAAAACTCTTTTTCTCTTTTCCTTTTCTATTCTCTCTTTTGTACAACCATTTTCTCATTTTCAGAGTGCTACAGTTAATTTTGTGGTCATATAAATCTCATTTGTAATAAGTTGTAGCGCAAAACAGTTAATTTTTCGATCATGTAAATCTCACTTTCTAATTACAGTCTATTTTTTATTAATTTTTATTTTAATATTATTTTACAGTCAATTTTGTCGTTAATTTTTTCACTTTCATTTTCACATTACCATGCAAACACCAGAAAAGACATAACACTTTCAAATTACACTTCTTAACAGCATTTAAATATCAAAAAATTTACTAACCAATTCTCAAGTCTCAAAAAAAATTATTATTACTTTCTCACTCCTTTACTTTCTCGCTTTCAGTCATAATCAAAGAGGCCCATAAAAAGAACAAAAACAGGACGAGTCCCCAGGAATCCTGTTTTTGCTCAAAAAAGGATATCATAGGTTACTAGCACTGATATCAATAAAAACCCTCTGAAGACTATTTTAATCCCATCTTCTGACCGTACCAATCCCATCTCAATTCCTAGCCAGATTTTATGCAACTAATAAACCCTGAGACCCCCTTGTGTATTTCAAAGGATCAAACTGCTCATCTCAGCAATTTCAATTTCAGCTCGGAATTTCTCTTCTCTGAGTGGGCCTTTCAATTATTGGCTCTGGGCCAGGACCCAATAATTGGAGGCCTGAGTCCAGATACCTCCCTGGATTTGCTTGTCTTCTCACATGATGATGATGATGATGATGATGATGATGATCTCAATGAAATCCAGTCATCAGTAGCCTCTGTTTTTTTATGCAAGGGGTCTGTATCAGACAAGCTCTCACAGATACTGAGCATACAAACAAGATGAGTACTATGTGTGACGTGGGATTTATAATTGAAAGAAGATGCATGCTCCTCAGAGAGGTTCTCCTCCTCCTTGAAATTTCAAGAAGAATCTCTAGTTATTGAGACCAAGATTGGTGAATTGATGATCTAATACGGCTTCCACTGAGAATGAAACAGACAGCTGTTCATGCACGAATGATAACTTGAACAGTCATCAAGAATAATTTACCTTTCGAAGAAATGCAAGTTTAACTTGGGATCAAGAATGAAACAAGAGAAGCACAAGAGCTAGGTCCTACTGGTCACGAGATAAAGAGATGTGGTGCATCGTGGGAGGTCTCAAATTCAATCTTGATGCGCTCAAGAGAGAAGAATTCTTACCTCGTGTGGAGTCAGTAACTATATTAGTTGTTACAGATATTGTCCGAGATAATATTATCAAGAAAGCATTTTGTACATGGCTAAAATTGTTGATTTTGCAGATAAATAACTTCCGCGGGGTTTAAGTTGATATCAAAGATACGTATTTAAAGCGGATTTATAGAAAAAGAAAAAAAGAAAAATACTATCGCATTGAAGCTCAGGTTTCAGCATTCTTAATACTTCAAGCCTTGTTACTTGGTGCTATTGCTAGGCAAGAAAATCTAAACAAGAATAGGGGTCTCATAAACTTGGGAAGTCTAATTGTTAGAGACTTAATATAAACTCATCTCTTGTATGTAATGAAGAAGAAATCTTCAAAAACTCTTCTAGACTGAGAAAAAGAGAGAGAAAATAATATGTAGTTCTTTGAATCTATAGCTTGTAGGTGACATGACATGCTGTTATCTGACCAATACAAGGTCTTGATCTTGATCCTTGAAGGATGAAACACTTGGACCTTGAGACCTCTCATTCCCCAACTCAATCCTTCAACCACTGAGTCAGGTCTCAAAGGCGAAGCCACCAAGTCAAATCCACATCACAAGTCACCTCCCCCGGTCCATAATTTTGTCATTTGACCTTTACCTAACCTTTGAAACATATGTTGATGCTTATCCTCATTGAAAAACTAGGTACTTATAATAACAATACTAATAACAATAGTTTTTGCCCTTGGATCTGACATTGGCATCAAGAACACGAGCACACACATGTAAGAGTTCCAATCAATTTAACTAAAGTATGTAAGGATCTTTTCCTCAATATATACAAGCCAAAACAAAGGAAACATTGCTAGCAAGATGGGGGACCAAAAGGGAGACCAGCAACCCTAGTTACAAGCTCTGCCCTATGAGACTCATTCTCACTTTGACCACACCTAAAAAGAGCCACCTCCAACCCTATCCCTTGCTAACACGTGCTTCGACCCATTTGGCCTTCCCCATGTGAGTGGCAACCCTAGCTTTTTGAGAGGAGTAAAAGCCAAGCTATGAGTCATGGGAAACTCGTCTCTCTTCTCCCCCATCTGGTTTGCTTTTGCAATTAGTCAAATGCTAGCTCCAGCCTAGCAAAGCAAATTAAATATTAAGTCACATTGATGCCACCAACATGGGGACATTAACTCAATTAAGTGAAAAGCACCCTATTTAGTTTAGAAAAAAATGCTTTGTCTACAAAATAATTGGTTTCTAGTTTAAGTTAGGGGTGGCAAATGGGGCTTGATAACCTCGAAACCCAATCTTAAACACACCTAAATTTTTGGGTTTGGATCGTTAAAATCGAATGGGATAGGGTATTGGGTAGGGTATGAATCTTTCTTTAAAAAAAGATCCGAGTCATTAATATAGAGATGGATCCTTCAAGGGTCCAAAATGTAGAATTTAGAATAAACAAAACATGGAAGAGAGAGATTATAATTACCTCAGCGGAAGCAGTAGTGGTGGCAGACTCAATCCCGCTCCTTGTCGTCATCTTGATTCTCGTCAGTTGGTGGACGTTTCAAGAACGGACACTCTTGAATTCATAGTTCAAGTACCCCCAATGAAAGTTTCTTGTGATTGAGGGAGAAGAAATGAGGATTTCTCTTTCTCTAGGTGGAAGAAGAACTAAAGAAAAAGTTTTTGCATTCAAATTCCTATAGGACTATATAGATGTTAGGAGATAGAGTTATAATTCTCATCTATAACAAGATCATAGGATATAGAGTTGTAATCCAACAACAACTAATAAGATCCAGATTAAATTTGATTTGAATTTCAAATCAAGATTATCTTATCTTATTCTTATGAGATAATTCAAATCAAGATTATCTTATTTTCATGAGATCTTTTATTAATCCTTATTGGGTCTAGTCCATTATGGGCTCCCAATAAAGTCCCGACCCACTCTGCCAGTCTTTATTCTAACAACTCTCACTCAAACATAGTGGACAAAACATACATTCTCACTCTCAATCTACCAAAGGGTATTCAATTCATACTTGATAAGTGAACCATGCGACCATCGAACCACATGCAAGAGAATTTCGAGAGAACGATATCAAATCTTACAAGATCAGCATTGAATATCTCTAAAAGTGTCTCGTCATGCCCTAGACTCATTTAGTCACATCCTATTGGCACCTCCAAAACCTCAACTTTGGAGTAATGCCAAATACCTCTTTATTATATGTTTACAACTGTGTTGCAAGTTCCATAGCGACACAATTTGCTAACAGTAAACCATAAAACACGAATGTGTTACTAAATAGTCTTCCCTTCGTCCTCATATTACTTAGTTTTAGTATAATTGCTTTCCAATGATGTCCCATTAGGCTGAATCATTCTTAACCATTGGAAACACGTCAAAGTAGCATTCACTGCACCTCCACTTTATAATATAGTTAAAAGTCACATAGCACAGAAATAAAGTGTGATCAATTATATCTATCTTTAAGTACTCACACAAATAAAGAAGTAGGGATCTCTTATATTGGTAGCTAAGCACATAATGAAATACATACTACGGTGAAGTTCTCTCTTTAGGTAAAGAGTGTACGTCACATTCTGGCACTGACAGATCTTAGTTTAGTTGCTATGCAGCCCCTTACTTGAATCTTCTATCTACTCACTCTCCCCAGCGCCTAGTTAAGTTTCGCATCTAGCTTTTCACAGGCCACATGGATTATGGGAGCCAATTATCCGTGCGTAGTCTTTAGAAGATTATATCTTGGCTTCAACCAAGTGACATCTTTATCAAGGTTGGTTCAGCTTACAACATTTGCGCCATGAACTCTGTATATCTTATCTTTCCTTGCTTTTCGAGCATCAAAGGTGCTCACTCGTGTGAGTGAGTCGATCTTTGCATGTTGACATAATCATGCTACGAAATCCTATTCATAGCTAATGTATGTGCATATTGTCGAAAATGCTTTATTCAATAATAATATCCATGAAACAAATGTTTGAATCAAATGATCAACTGAAAACATACAAATCATAATCTACAGAGTCCTAAACCCCTGACATGAGCCTGATAAGCCTAAAGAGCGATGTTGTAAATTGGCAAGTGCACCAATCATTTACAAGTAATAAAGAAGTGAGTAGAGTATCATTCCCACGATGATTGATGTCTATTGGGCACCAAACTAATTTTTCATAATTTTATTTGAATAATTAATTAAGAAGATTATTTAGAATAAACTACTAACAAGAAACTGAAAGAGTTTTTTTTATAAGAGAAAAGTGGTAGGGCAATTGATTTCAGTAAATATAATTAGATATAAAATTGTGCTTGTGTTAGTAAATTTTTACTGTTCATATTAACAATCGAAAGTCTCTAGCCTAACTGGTATCTTTTCTAGAGTAAACTAACTTTATCTTCTAATTCAAAAATCTATAATCTCTCGACCTAATAGATTTAGAAGTTAGAAGAAGCATTAAGTATAGTGGATCTTTCTATATGATTGCTTAACTTTTATGTCTCAACTTATCAAGTGTGGTTTTTATTGCTATGATGCTACGCTAGGTTATCTCCTCTTGGTTTCAAACTTAACCATCCATATAATTGATGACTACCAATTAATAAAAAGAAGATCAAGAATAAAAACATAACATGCAAAAGATTAAACTTATAGAATAAAATAGTAGAATAACACAAGGCAACAATATTATATCGTTATCATATTTAACCTACATCAATGCCCTAGTTACGAAGAATTAGTTCATCATAGAAGAGATGCAAAACATGGTAAATAATATGAACTTCATGAAATAGTAACATAGAAGGTGAAAAAGATTAGAAAATACAAATTTAGAAAATCCTAGATGATGCCTCCTCGCTATTCTTCTTCAACTTTGATGCACAGAGTTCTTCTCCAAAAGCTATGAAACTGAATTCTATAATTCTAATATAAAAGTTTGTTTCTATGTTGAGATTGATACAATATAAGAGATTGCAGTTCTTTTTATAGACCTCAGAGTCAATTACAGTAATAAACATATTAAGACTTTTAATCTAACTTCGATTTAATAAGAATTCTATTCTGAATTGATCTGCAACCAGCTGGTGTTAATTGCTGAATACGACTCATTAAACGATTGAAATGAAACAGTTATCAATATAAGAATTGTAGCCCTTTTGGTTATCTTTCTGGAGCAACTTGAATTATCATAATTGAATTTTTCTAGCGAATGTTATGATCAAAATAGTAAAAGATGTCCATTTTAAATCCGAGTCTGAATCTATCTGTGTTCTCTGTTGAACAGTGTTCGGCTACTCAGCCGAAAATTTAGCTGGGCAGCCGATTTTTGGCTGGATATGATCTCAAATTTTAGTAGATACTTCTATATATTGTGTAGTCTCTATTGTCAAGTCCTTTATATCTCAGGATGTTTGTATCTTGAAATATACTGTTGCAATCATCTCTTTAACATCGATTTCTACTTTTTCATCTCTTTTCTCTAATTTGTGCTCTTGACCTAATTTCCGCATAAACTTAAACAAAAACACCCATACAGTATTAAATATGTAACAAAAGAAGTATAAAAATGGTATAAAATATAGATGATAATCACAATTATCATACCCCCATACCTAACTTTTGCTAGTCCTCAAGCAAAATCCTAATATAAAAAGAAAACTAAAAAGCCTAAAAAAAAAAAATCCTAAATCACTTTCATAGGAATCACCGTTGCACTTAGCATATGCAACAAGCCGTTAAACCCCTAGGTTATCCTAGTGATCGAGTGCTGTCTCATGAGGGTTTGCAGTAAATATACTCAAAAAATTTAGTAAGAAGAATATAAAAAGATTAAGAAAATAAGCATAAAAAAATAAAGTAACTAAAAAATAAGAATGAAGAAAAAGAAAATATTTTTGGTCAAAAAGCTTTACTAGTAAATAGGTTGAATAGTTTTCATTAGCAATCATCTTTAAGTTCAATCTTATATCAAGAAATCTCGTCTTCATATCCTAGAGACTTCAAATCCTAGCATATCCCACCATCTTTCCTAAATTTTTTGATCCTATACATCTTTGTGAACATGTGACAGCTCTTAATTTGGGACTTTGATTCAAACTTCTATACTTAAATAGTTTTTCACAATATAAAAGTTTCGAAGCATTACCACTTCGTTACTCTTTAAGCACTTTATTTTTAATTTTAAATATATATAACTCATCCAATTTTATTTCGTGTAAATATCAAGGCTTCTTGAAGCCAAGATAATTAACTAATTGATTATTAGATTTGTAATACTTATAACTTTTTTTTATCAACTTACCTAACTATATTTCTCATAAATACCAAGCCTTCGTGAGGCCATAGTATCTAGCTGATCAATAATTTAGGTTCATTATTTTTAAGTATTAAGTAATTCTCATCATTTCAAGCTTTGACCAATGTGCAAGTGTAGATAAGATGCATAATCAGGGAGACAAATACTAGATGGCATTCAATTTTTAGTTTTTTCATCTCTTCTCAAAGAATTAAGGAACCTATCAAATTGATATCCCTATCCAATTCAAACTATATGGTCAGTAAATCCCTTAAAACTAGATAAACTTATTGAAATTTTAAACTTTTTCAGTTAGTAAAAGAAAAAAATCTAGTAAAATCCCAAAAAGAAAAAAATAAAAATTCTAACCTAAAAATAAAGAAAAAATAAAAGGAAAGAAAAATCCTAGACCCCTCCCTCATACCTAAACCTTGGCATGTCCTCATACAAAGCAAGATGAATCAATAACACATGTAAATCACACATAAATATCACCTCCCCAATGACCAATTTATTTTTTTTAAATTTTAGACAATCATGAACAAATTATCTATTAGAAATTACCCATGTCCATAAAATAAATAGAAAATCATACATATTCATTAATTAGACAGAAATCACCTAGGAAAATTTCAGAGTTTGGTTTATCAATTTTTTGGTTGTCCAGCAGACATGTCGACTGCCTAGCCGAACTTTTTGCTCTGCTGCTCTTGAGTTTTGGCTCACTTGTTTCTTTCATCTTGGTGATTCATCATATAGATCTAATTTTGAATTTTGTTTTGGTTGATGTATCTTGTACAAATCAAAATAAAATAAAATAAGAAATAGTTAAAATAAAATCTAAAATCTAAAAATAGAGGTTAGAAAACTTGGATTACCTCCCAAGAAGCACTTTAAGTTATAATCATTAGCTACTTTCTCTGATATTCATGGAGACTCATATATAGATGGTGTTGGCCTCGATGAGCTCTTTGCAATCTTTTGGACTTTCTTTCATATTTGGCTCGGTGGTTCAGCTTTAAAATAGAAACTTTGCTTCCCTACTTTTGCACTTTTAGATTTGGCAGACTTGAGCACTTTCATCGGCTTCTTTTTTGGCTGCTCTTTTGGTGCTTCAACTACTTGCTTGTCATCGGTATCAATTATGAAGCACTTTTCGACATTCGATGGTTGTGGCGTAGCTTTAAACACTTTGAAAGTAACTTGCTCATCTTGCACTTGAAGGATGAGTTCTCTCTTTTTCACATCAATTAACCTTCTTCCAGTGGCTAAGAAAGGTCGGCAATGAGAACAATATTGCAATCTTCCTCCATGTCTAACATGATGAAATCGGCAAGAAAATAGAACTTGTCAACTTTAATGAGCACATCTTCAATAATACCAAGCGGGTACTTTATTGATCTATCCGCCAATTGAAGTGAGACAGTAGTTGGTTTTGGTTCTCCCAAACCTAATGCCATGAAAACAGCGAGAGGCATTAAATTTATATTTGCACCAAAATCACATAAAATATTGTCGAATTTAAAGTTTCCAATAATGTAAGGTATAGAAAAACTCCCTGGATCTTCAGTTTAGAGGGCAATTTGTTGTGCAAGATAGAATTGTACTCCTCGTTGAGCTTGATCGTCTTGTGCTCCATAGCTTCCTCTTCCTAGCTAGGATCTCCTTCATGAACTTTGTATACTTTGGATTTTGTTCTAGGTCATCTATAAACAGAATATTAATATGCAAATTCTTGAAAATATTTTAAAAGTTAAAGAAATCTTTATCTATTTTGTTCTATCTGAGCCTCTGAGGAAATGAAAGGGGGGAACATATGGTTTCGTCGGGGGCTTCATTGCAGGCTTTGGATCACGCTCAGATTCCAATGTGGTATAACTGTTTCGTCCAATTTTTGGCTGCGTAGCTGACTTTTCTTCTCTGTTCTAGCCTATCTTTCCTAGTTGTCTTCTATTAGTTTTCTGATGTACTATTTCAGAAGGCTTTTTCTGTATCTATTCCAATTCTTTCCCGCTCCTTAAGGTGATCGCATGCACTTGATCTTTTGAAATTTTATTGCTGTTGCTTAGTAGCGATCCTTGTGTTCTTGCAGAGAGCAGGCTAGCAATTTGCCCCACCTGAACTTCTAGATTGTGTATAGATGATGCTTGATTTCTGATGATGGCTTCTTGATTTTCTATCTTTGTCTTGGTATTCACCATAAAAGCATGCATAGTTGCAATAAGTTGCTCCATTACGGTCTTCAAACTTGATTTCTTCTCTTATGGCGGTGGGTGTTATCGGTGCTACTGGAGGTTGTCGAGATTCATCACGTTGTTGTAGTTTCCCCAAGATAAATTAAAGTGATTCTTCTATGCAGGAGTGTAAGTGTTGGAATAGGGGTTGCTGGATCTTTGACAGTTGTTGACGTAATTGGCTTGTCAAACTTGACACTTTCTACTAGAGTAACATCCTCCACATAAATCATAAAGTTGAGGTTGAAGTTGAATAGCACTTACTTTGAAGGCTCCCAATTTCTTCTGTAATGATGTGAGTTGAGCTTGTAACGCTGTGATAACATTGAGTCTGTGCATGTCCTCAATCTTTTTCAGCGTCTCCTTTTTCACTTGCCATTGAAAATCATTAGATGCAATTTCATGTAAGAGCTTGGAGGCTTCATCTCGATTTTTACCCATCAATGTGTTGGCCCAAAGGCCCATCACTCTAGTTTTGATAATGATCAACTCATGTAGTTATAGTACTAATGATCTTGTGTTTTATTTAGTCTCAGATTTGTGATCAAGATCTTAGTAGGTGTATAGCTTCAACAAAGGATTTAAAGTCAAGTTTTGGAGCTAGCACGGTTTGATTCAAGAGTCTATGCATCAAGACCACATCAAGTACTCAAAAGGAGTTTAGCTCTTTGGATCAAGTTTGGACCAAGTAAAGAAGATGAGAAGACTTCAAGTGAAGACCTTCAAGATAAAGACTTGAGTCTAAGTTTATTTTATTAAGATTTTGTTGTAGATAAAATGTAAAGGATAGAATAGTTGGTGGATTGCTCAAGTATACCACATACACACACACTCTTGATTTAGATGAGTTTTCAAAAAAGAGTTTTTATTTTGAAAAAATACAAAAGAGTTTTCATTTTAGAAAAATACCGTTTTGATTTTTGATATTCAAAGTTTACATGTCTTTAATCAAACTATTTTTAGTGTTTATTATCAAAAACATAGATATTTCATCATGTATGTGTAGTGGATTATATCCATACACTCTATACTTTAAAAGTGTTTAAAATATCTTATTTTTGTATTTGGAGAAGTTTTGAAAAAAACCAATTTGGAAAAATACAGATTTTGTTTTTAGCCAAAATTTCTAAGTTAAAAAAATAGTTCAAATTGTTTGTAACATGTCTTGATTTTACTCAAACATGTTTGATTATCAAAGTATAATATTGAACCTATTTTTGTAGATTTTTTTGTGAATTTATGGGATTTTATTTTAGTCAAAATACGAAGTTTTTAATCCCTTTAACAACCCTGTCCTGGCTTCTGCCGGTCGACCGGGCCGGTCGATTGAGCTAGAAGTCGGTCGACCGAGTCGGTCGACCGACGTGCACAGAACGTGCACGCCAGTTTGGCTGGAGGGCCGGTCGACCGACCCGGTCGACCGCCAGAGAGCTTCTGCTCTCTGGAAAGCCCCAGTCGACCGGGCCGGTCGACCGGACAGAGAGCCTGCTCTCTGTATCCAGGCCATGGTCGAATGCGCCGGTCAACCGCTGGCTCAATGGTCAGAATTCTGACCGTTGGCCGGTCGACCAGGCGATCGACCGACAGGTCATCCTGGCTCCCAACGGCTAGTTTTTGGAGCCTATTTACTTTGAGGGGCTGTTTTATACAAGATTTTGAGAAGAGTTTTGGGCTAGTGTTGCATACCCATTACAGTGGTTATATCCATATGTTTTAGAGTTACATTTCCAAATCAAAAGAGTGTTTATCAAGAGTGTTTTGAAAAGTGATTTCTTGTGTTTTCTACCACAATTTCAATCCTTATTTTTCTCACAAACACTTGAGCTACCCATTAATATATTCATCCTATTGGAGTGTTATTGTGAGATTGTTTTAGGTGATCAAAGTGTTGTGATTACCAAAGACTTCTTCTTGTGCTTTGAGGAGGCGGACGTGTGTGTTCGCATTGTTTCGAGTTCTAGTGTGAACTCGGTGTTTGAGGTGCGGCCTCGGCGAGCTTGTGGGCTTGCGGTGTGTTTGGGAACGAGTGAAGGGACTAGAGAGTTCAAGGAGTTCAAGTGTGAACTCGCCTTGTAGGTGTTACGGCACCGAGTGATCCGATGGGATCGGTTTATAGTGAAAATCCTTCATAGTGTTGAAGGCGGGGACGTAGAGCAAGTGTGCTCGAATCTCGAAACAAATCTCCCGTGTTTGCGATTGCTCTCTATCTCTTACTTGTTTATATCTTGCATGCTTATATTTCTTTCATCTTTATATGTTTGATATATATTTGTGCTCATATTGTTATATGCTTGGGGATTGTTTGCTAACACTTATATTCAACCAAGAGAGCCAACGTGACACCTCAACTCTTATTTAGAGGAATCTTGAGGAGTTAGTCCAGAGCCCTTCAAGGAGAATTCGGCTACATTCTTGTGTTATACTTGGTGTTTAGATTAAGAAGTTTTATTTTGTATTAAATAAGTTTTAGTTCCTCATTAATTGACCATTAATTAGCTCATCACCTATTCACCCCCCTCTAAGTGATTACAATTGGTATCAGAGCCAAGTGCTCTTGATTTGGGTCTAACAACCTAGAGTTAAAGATCCTCATTTTATAACTAATCACAATATTTGTTTACACACATCATGGATTTCATGTCACCTCCCACCTTTGACATTCTTAACATCCAAACTTGGAAGGTTAAGATGTCTTTGTACCTCAAAGGCCTAGGCATTCATATTTATCTTGCTACTATTAAAGATTCATATGTTAACAATAGCAAGTATATTGATGCTAACTCAAAAGCCATTCATGCTTTGAAGAGTACCCTAAACAATGATTATTTATGTAGGGTTGCTAACATTGACTTGGCTTTTGTAGTATAGAACACTATCATCTCCCTTGGTGAAAAAGAATAATATTATGCGGGGAGCGACTCGGATGTTGGAAGTGACGCTTCCAACGTGTGCTACATGGTCCAAGGGGATAACCCCCTTGAGGTAAATACCGAATCCAAGGTAGAAGAAGATGTTGATATGTCTTATGATGAGCTTGAATCATTTTGTCAACAACTTTTAGAAAAATATGAATTGCTTAAGAAAGATAATAAGAAAATGAAAAATAAATTGATTGCATATTAAAAGAAAAAGATTCTTTACAAGATAAACTGGAATGTTTTTCAAAAGAAAATGAAAATTTGAAAAATGAAAATATTTCCTTACTTTCTAAATTAAATGACATGTGTGAAGGAAATAATGCTTTGAAAAATAAAATTGTTTTGGTGGAAAAACAAAAGGAAGTTGCTTTAAATGAAAATACTTCTTTAAAAAGAAAAATTGTTGAAAAAGAAAAAGTAAATATTTCTAAAAAGAAAAAGATTGTTGATCATGCTCTTCATGCCACAACCATTAATAAAAATGAAGTTAAATTTTTGAAAAATAAAATAGATTATTTGAGCTTAACTTTGAGCAAATGTGCTTTTAACTATTCTAGATTGGAGTCTTTGTTTTCAAAGAAACAAACTCCACATAATCATGCACATCACCCTCATCATGCATATGTACATTTTGCACGCCACGATCTCACTCATACACATATGCATCTTAGAGTGTACAGGTGTACACATTGTGGCCGCAAAGGCCATTTAGCAAAATTTTATTATGATAAGATAAATGCTTTAAATTTTGCTAATAAGAATGTTGGGTTCCTTACAATACTAACCCCAGTAGACCAAAAGAAAATGGGTACCAAAATCCCCACCTTGTGTATTTGATGTAGGTGCAGGCTCTCACAAAACGTGAGAGGATTGGTGCCCTGGTAGTGGATGCACATAGACTTGATGGACACACATTTGATGCACCACTATCAAGGAGGTTTAGTGGGACAACCACTATGTTTTGAAGAACTAGAGCATATTTCTTTGATTTGGTAACTATCTCTAAAACTCCTACTTTATTTACATGCCGTTTCACTTGATGATTTTTTAGCATGTTCATGTTTTATTTGTTTTGTGCTTCATGTGGTAAACACTTATTTAAATGTAGTCTTTATTAAAATTTGGATATATACGTATACATGTAGTGAGCAACAATTTGATTCATATACGTTTGCACATCATTGTTCATTTGTACTCACTATATGCACATGTATAGCCTAGTTTTGATGATTTCCTCATTTACACTTGTTTTGCCTATTTTCATTTTTTTACTTCATGTATATGTATTTTGTATTCAAATCTAATAAATATACATATATGTCCTTGAGTCTCTTACCTTCAAGCAAATTATATCATAGGCTCTTTTTATGTTTTGGATATGTATGCATATTATTAGTTTTGGATAAAAACATACATATACCTAGAAGTTTATTTTTAAGATGAAAAATGAATTTTTATGATTTTCATCTTTATATGAAAATGAATTTTCATGATTTTTTAAAATAATATTCATGTTTATTTTGAGCTTTATTGATTATCTTCATGAAAAATGCTAATTACATGATTCTTGTACACTCACACTTATGTATTTATTCATGACTTTGTTTCATGATTATTTTTGAGCCTTATAGATTTCGAGTGTCAAACTTTATGTATTTAGTATATTTTATGATATACATATGATTTGGTTTCATGTTTTTGAAGGATCTTTAACTAGTTTTCAAAAATTATTTTCACTAGTTATGTATTCTTCATTTGGTAGTATTTTCACTATACTAAAATATTTTCAAACACCTATTTTTGAAAACCCCTACCAACCCCTTTTTGAAGGGAGGACGGATGGGCGAGTGTGCCTTGTAGGCCTTATTGAAAATCTTTTATCTTGTGCATAAAAAGGGTTGTAATTATGAGTTATATACTTGATTTACATTGTTATTTTCAATTGGTATCTCAATTGATATTTATTTGGTATATACTCATATTTTGTTTTCTATATATGTATGCTTCACTTCAAATAATATCAATTTCTATTGATATTCTCTTTTCATACATATATATGATTTGTTTGTGCTTGATTTTCAAGATATTTACATGTTTAAAGTACAAAGTATGTTTATGCTAAGCTTAATTCAAATCTTAATTTTCAATTGATTTCTCATTGGTATCTTTTATATAAGCTTATGCATTATCTTCAATTGGTATTTTTTTACAATTGGTATTTTTTTGTTAATATCATATGTATAATATATTTCAATTGGTATATATTGATCTATTTATTTCAATTGGTATCCATGAAAATTATATTGGTATCAAAATATAAAATACTTTCTTTCATTGGTATCAAGATTACAATTTGTATCAAAATTTCATTGTTATTTCAATTGGTAAAATGTATCAGTTACAATTAAAATTCAAATTTGTAATGATTATTTACAATTGATATATCTCAAAATTTGTTTTATTGAGAAAATTCAAAATTTTGTTTTAATAAGAAATATTAAAAATGTTTTGATGTATATTGCCTATATGCAAGGGGAGCTTAACATCTCTTCTACATATAGATTCATGTTGAGTGTATCTTATATTGAGGAGCTTGACAACTCTTCTTTATGCGGTACACGTGTGTAGGGGGAGCTTCACATCTCCTCTTATGCATTACATATTATGTGTTATGTGAATTAGGGCTTGTCATCTCTTCTTCATGTAGTGTATATATGTAGGAAAGTTAACTTAGCGTCTTCCTCTTCATGAGTGTATATCACATATAGCTCTTTATTGATTGATTTGAGTCCACCTCTTTATTGATTTTTTTGTTTCTAACAAAAAGGGGGAGAACATTGTTTTGTGTTTACTTTAACCTCTTTATTGATGATTGACAAAAAGGGGGAGAAGTATTTTAGTATATATGCATGTTTTCCTTGCTTTATACATAAAGGGGGAAAAGAATTTTTATTTATGCATATTGTTTTGTTTTGCAAAAAGGAGAAAAGAATTTGATGAGTTTTATGCTTGATTGGCATTTTATCTCCTTATATTTACATACATGTTTATTTAGTTTATGTGCTTTATTGCCATATCTATTTATTTCTTGTGATGCATGAGTTAAGGGGGAGCTTCTTTGAAGCTTTACTTTAATCCATGCATATATAACTCCATGAGTTTTGTCATCATCAAAAAGGGGGAGATTGTTGACCCAAAGGCCCATCACTCTAGTTTTGATAATGATCAACTCATGTAGTTATAGTACTAATGATCTTGTGTTTATTTAGTCTCAGATTTGTGATCAAGATCTTAGTAGGTGTGTAGCTTCAACAAAGGATTAAAGTCAAGTTTTGGAGCTAGCACGGTTTGATTCAAGAGCCTATGCATCAAGACCACATCAAGTACTCAAAAGGAGTCTAGCTCTTTGGATCAAGTTTGGACTAAGTCAAGAAGATGAGAAAACTTCAAGTGAAGACCTTCAAGATAAAGACTTGAGTCTAGGTTTGTTTTATTAAGATTTTGTTGTAGATAAAATGTAAAGGATAGAATAGTTGGTGGATTGCTCAAGGATACCATATACACACACACTCTTGATTTAGATGAGTTTTCAAAAAAGAGTTTTTATTTTGAAAAAATGCAAAAGAGTTTTCATTTTGGAAAAATACCGTTTTGGTTTTTGGTATTCGAAGTTTACATGTCTTTAACCAAAACTATTTTTAGTGTTTATTATCAAAAATATAGATATTTCATCATGCATGTGTAGTGGATCATATCCATACACTCTATGCTTTAAAAGTGCTTAAAATATCTTATTTTTGTATTTGGAGAAGTTTTGAAAATAACCAATTTGGAAAAATACAGATTTTTTTTTAGCAAAATTTGTAAGTTACAAAAATATTCAAATTGTTTGTAACATGTCTTGATTTTACTCAAACATGTTTGATTATCAAAGTATAATATTGAACCAATTTTTGTAGATTTTTTGTGAATTTATGGGATTTTATTTTAGTCAAAATACCAAGTTTTTAATCCCTTTAACAACCCTGTCCTGGCTTCTGCCGGTCGACCGGGCCGGTCGACCGAGCTAGAAGTCGGTCGACCGAGTCATTCGACTGACGTGGACAGAACGTGCATGCCAGTTTGGCTGGAGGGCCGGTCGACCGACCCGGTCGACCGTCAGAGAGCTTCTGCTCTCTGGAAAGCCCCGGTCGACCGGGCCGGTCGACCAGACAGAGAACCTGCTCTCTGTATCCAGGCCACGGTCGACCAGGCCAGTCGACTGACAGGTCATCCTGGATCCCAACAGCTAGTTTTTGGAGCCTATTTAAAGGGGGCTTTGAGGGGCTGTTTTATACAAGATTTTGAGAAGAGTTTTGGGCTTGTCTAGCATACCCATTTCAGTGGTTATATCCACATGTTTTAGAGCTACATTTCCAAATCAAAAGAGTGTTTATCAAGAGTGTTTTGAAAAGTGATTTCTTGTATTTTATACCACAATTTCAATCCATGTTTTTCTCACAAACACTTGAGCTATCCATTGATATATTCATCCTATAGGAGTGTTATTGTGAGATTGTTTTTAGGTGATCAAAGTGTTGTGATCACCAAAGACTTCTTCTTATACTTTGAGGAGGCGGACGTGTGTGTTTGCATTTTTTCGGGTTCTAGTGTGAACTTGGTGTTTGAGGTGCGGCCTCAGGGAGCTTGTGGGCTTGCGGTGTGTTCGGGAACAAGTGAAGGGACTTGAGAGTCCAAGGAGTTCAAGTGTGAACTCGCCTTGTAGGTGTTGCGGCACCGAGTGATCCGATGAGATTGGTTTATAGTGAAAATCCTTCATAGTGTTGAAGGCGGGGACGTAGAGCAAGTGTGCTCGAACCTCGAAACAAATCTTCCGTGTTTGCGATTGCTCTCTCTATCTCTTACTTATTTATATCTTGCATGCTTATATTGCTTTCATCTTTATATGCTTGATATATATTTGTGCTCATATTGTTATATGCTTGGGGATTGTTTGCTAACACTTGTATTCAACCAAGAGAGCCAACGTGATATCTCAACACTTATTTAGAGGAATCTTGAGGAGTTAGTCCAGAGCCCTTCTGAAAGATCACCTAGAGGGGGGGTGAATAGGTGATTAAGCTAATCTAGTCAACACAATGCGGAATTTAAAAACTTAATGCAATACACTCAAGTGCAATCAACAAATGATGCACACACACCAAGCCAAGCAATTATGAATGCACAATATGAATATTTATAAGGCACAAAGTAAAGAGAGAGATAGAGAGAGTCAATGGATCAAGCGCAAACAACAAGATTTGTTTCGAGGTTTGAGCACCCAGCTCTACATCCCCGCCTTCGACACACGAAGGATTTCTAATCCACTAGCTAGTCCACAAAGAACTCTCACAAGGAGTACCCAACTCCTCTCTTTACAACCATAACCTCCTCCTTGAGGCAAGCTCCAATCTAACAAAACAATCACCTCACAACCCGAGGGATTAGCACAAAGCAAACAAGGATCACCTCACCACTTGAGGGATACAACCAAGGCACAAAGCCAAACAAAGATTGGGTTTTTAACTTGGTGGTCTAAACAACACCCACAAACAACTTCTTTCTCCTACACAAAGATCCTATAGAAGAGATAGTAGATTTTAGCTCAAGTGTGGAGAAAACCAATGGAATGGAAATCAAAATCACAAAGAAAAATCCTTGGGAAAAACTGAAACCAAGATATAGAAGATGAATCAAAACTCTTTTTCCCAAAACCCTTTTCTTTGAATTTCCAAACCCTAGCAAAAACACCAAATAGATTGTTCAATTTGAATCCAAAAACTTTTTTGATTGCTGTGAAAACACCAGAGAGTAGGGAAAAATTCGCACAAAAAATCTTTGAGAAAAACTCTCACAAATGGGGTATTTATAGACCCCAGAAAAATATAGCCGTTGGCAGCAGAAATGCCAGAAATACACTGCCGGTCGACCGGTACGGTCGACCGTCCAACGGTCAAAATTTGTCCGTTGGCAGCTACCGGTCAACCGCCCCGGTCGACCCAAACAAACAAAGAGCTCTGCTCTCTGACCCGGTCGACCCGGACGGTCGACCGTCCAAAGTCTGCCAATCGTGCACAATTCTGTGCACGTCGGTCGACCGACCCGGTCGACCGACTTCAACCAAGTCGACTTAGTCAGAAGACTAGTCGACTGGTGAAGCCTGGAACAGAAAACTAAGTTAGAAACATGTTTAAAAATTCTTTTAGCTTTTCTAAAAATCATCAAAAATAGTTTTATCATTTTGCATTGATATATAAACATGTGATGAAAAGTTTAGCTCAAATATCAATCAATATGAACTATTTTTGTCTCTAATCTATTTTACCAAAAACCAAAAACTGTATTTTCTAAAACTGGATTTTGAATAGAAAATACGTTTTGTCCAAAATTCTTTCAAATACAGAAACATGATATTTAAACACTTTGAAGCATGATGCATATGGATAGAAATCCAATATACATGAAACAACTATATATCCATGTTTTTGTCATTAATTCCAAAATATGTTTTGTCAAAAATACCAAAACATAAAACACATGAATAAGTAAGTCAAAACTAAGTTTGTCTAAGAGATTAAACATGCATGTATATAGAACAAATCATATAAACTTGTTTTGAATCTATCTATTCATGCAAACCAAGATCGGTTAGACCTAAAACCGAAAAACTGAAAACCAATATTCAAAACATGAAACGTGTGTGTTGTGAACTTGAGCATTATCATACTATTCTAATCTTTACAATTTGGATCTAAACACAAAACTAAACTATGATACCGAAGTCTTCTTGTAGAGCGCAATCTCCAAGCCGACTCGATCCAAAAACTCCTTGATCCACCGAGCAAGTGCTATATATGATCTTTGACGCTCGGGCTCTTGAATCAACATGTGAAAGCTTCCAAATCATCTTGTTGAAGCTAATCACCAACTAATAACTTGATTAATGATCTGAAACTAAAATCACAAGATTATTAGTACACATAACTACATGAGTTAATCATCATCAAAACTAGAGTGGAAGGCCTTCGGGCCAACAATCTTCCCCTTTTTGATGATGACAAAACTCATGGAGTTATATATGCATGGATTAAAGTTAAGCTTCAAAGAAGCTCCCCCTTAACTCATGCATAAACAAATAAACAATAAATTAATATGCAATAAAGGCTCTTAGGCATGAATGCATATAAATGCATAAACAATAAAGGTTCTAGATACCAAAGAAATGTTTAAAACAAAACATGCTCTAGATACCAATTACAAAACATCCAATTACAAAACATGCTCTAGATATCAATTAAGATTAAACTAAATTAAACTTAATATATGTAAAAACATAAACATGCATATAAACTCAAATTCTTCTCCCCCTTTTTGTCAATCATCAACAAAGGGGTACAAACCAAAACAAAACAAAATCTTCTCTCTTTTTAATACAAAGAGTCAATCTTCAATAAGGGGTAAAAGTAAAGCCAAATCAATTGAAAAATCAATAAATATTTCTCCCCCTTTTTGTTCGAAACAATGAATCAATAAAAAATAATATTTTCCTTTTTGTCTAAGACAAAAACAAAGTCAATTAGAGGTGACAATCAATTAAGGTACCAATTGAAAATATGTCAAAGAATAGCATCTTGATACCAATTGAAGGGAAACAAACAAAAATATTGATACCAATTTTAAGCAAAAACACATGAAAAATCTTGATACCAATTTGAAATTTTCAATCATAAAGTAAGGGAGTGGGAATCAAATACAATTGAAAAATCACCAATTGAAAGACAAAATCAAATTTTCTCCCCCTTTATGAAATACAAACTAAAATAACGCATAGGCTTGATATCAATTAAAAGTAATCAATTGAAACAAAATTGAAGCTCAAGCACTAGCATAAACAAGATTTTGTGCTTAAAGATATAGGGATATAATAAGCACAAATAAAACATATATATGTATGAAAGATAGATATCAATAGAAATTGATATTCTAGGAATTGAAAGCATACATACATACAAAATATATATGAGTATACAAGAAATGTCAAGATTGATACCAATTGAAAGAATTCAATGATACCAATTGAAATAACAATAATATCAAATGTATAACTCATATAACTACCTCCCAATCATGGTTCAAGTTTGAATGATTTTCAATATAAGGCATACATGAACATGATCTCCCATCCATCCTCCCATTGAAGGTAGGGTTTTCAAAAATAGATTTGAAAATGTAGTATATTTGAAAATCTCTACCATAGTGAAGAATACGAACTAGTTATAGGAAAAACTTTTAAAACTAGTATGAAATCCTTCAAGTAAGGAATAAAACAAAATTGTTTTTCATGAAACACATGTAAATCACATGATCACTAAACACTCAAGTCCATAAAGTCCATATCATAGTCTCATGAAAACAAATCATGAGTAAACTAATAAAGTTAGTGTACAAGTATAATGTGACACATATCGATCATGAAAATATTCAATTAAGCTTATATGAAATTCCTTGAAAACATGAAATTCATCTAAGAAGTGAAATCACCAATTGAAATCATCTTAAAAACATGAAATTCATTATAAATGTGAAATCACTTAGCAAACATGAAATTCATCCAAACGATTTAAACTTCAAGGCATATGTATGTCATGTACAAACTAAAGTATACATACATATCCTAAACATAATGAGTCCACAAAAGTATATGCATGAAGGCACGTGGCTCAAGGATGTATATGTATAAATGATAGTTTGGACAAGATGGACATATACATGAAGTTAAACAAATAAACACGAAATCAAGAAAACTTAATTTTCACCAAAACTAATTTCATTTCAAGGTATATGTATGAATTGTCAACACAATAAGTATACATACATATCCCTAAACACAATTGAGTCCATATATATAGATTTGCATGAAAGACAAATGACTCAAAGGGTATACATGTATATCGTAAGGTTTGGCAAAATAAACATATACATGAAATGAAAACTCATACACATACAACAAATCCAAAAATAGGAATACAAGTTTAAAATGCATGAATCATCAAAACTAGATTATACTAGCACATTTAATGGGTACAAATTAGCATCCAAGCACAAACATATATAAAGATTTATTTGTGTCCCACTACATGTGCAAGTATAAATTCTAGTCTTAATGAAAACTAACATCTAAATAAGTAATCAAATCATTAAGCATAAACGGGAATCATAACCCAACATGATAAACATAATAATCAAAACATGAATTATTAAGACAAAGAATCATAGTCAACCATATGATTAGCATGACTAAGACATGTGCATTAGATATATGATTAACATGATAACTAAAACATAAAGAGAACACAAAATATGGGTCCATACTAAACATGGGTGTCTCAACAACTAATCATGTAAAGCATAAGTCTAATAAACATGAAAAACATCATACTAATCATGAAACAATAAAACATGATTCAACAAAACAAAAATCATAAACATCCACATGATCATTATGCATATGCATGTGCATTAGATCTAGGGTATACATGTTAGTTTAAACAAGGTGAGAACACTAAATATTGATCCATATGAAACATGGGTGCTCAAGTAACTAAACATGTATAACACTAATCTAATCAACATGACATAAACATAATGAATAATAAAACATGGCATGCTATAAATAGATGATCATGAAAAGCATGCAAATAAAAATGGGAGTTAGAGAATGATACCAAAACTCATGAAGGTGCATCTCTAGTTCTCCAAACCACGGTGGTCCTCCCACCAAATCCCTTTGAGAGTGAAGCATCCAAATGGTTCTCTTTTAAAGCTTAGAACGCATCCACCTCAAGGCACCAATACTCTCACGTGATGGGAGAGCTCCCACCTACATCAAAAAGCATAGAGGTGGTCTTTGGTACCCATTTTCTTTTGGGTCCATAGGGGTTAGTTTCTTTTCTCACCCAAACAAAATTAGTTGCTAAATTTTCATGATAAACATGATCATAACAAAATCTAGCAAGGTGGCCTTTTCGATCACAATGTGTACATGTGTACACATGAGCATACATGTTATGGTTGTGTCCGTGAAAAGCATGTGTATGCCGTGTAGAGTGTGCATACAAAGATGGACCTTGTTTCTTGCGAACCAAGGTTTCCAAACGTGAATGATTCAATGTGCATTGGCTCAAAGTGGAGCCCAAACAATCAACACTTTTCTTCAAAACATTAATATCATTTTCAATAGTGGAAGATAAAGTGGAGCATGCAATAGGTGTGCAAGAAGAAGAAGAAGCTATACTAGCATGGCACACATGAATATCAATCCCATTTTGCAAAGATTCATTTTTCTTTAAAACTAAATCCAATTCTTTTGTAATTGAATCAATTTTATTTTTCAAAACAAGGTTATCTTTTAAAATAAAATCCAATTTAGAAGATAAAACCTCATTGTTTTTCACAACATCATTACAATCATTTTTGTTTTTCAAAATATCAATCTCATCAAGGGCAAGGTCTAGTTGAGATCTTAGTGAGTCACGTTCACTAGTAATCTCTTCCTTCTCTTGCAAAACCAATTCAAAATTAAAGCACAAATCCTTTAACTCATTTTTCAAAACAAGGTTGTCCTCTTTCAAAAGATTGTGTTTTTCCAATAAATTTTCAAGCTTTTGAGCAAGTTCCAAATTTAAAGTTTGAACTTCAAAACAACCATGGCAATAGGAACTAGAGCTATCATCTAATTGAGTGTCCGAATGTACCTCAAGGGAGTTTTTCCCTTGGACCATGAAGGAATACTCTTCGGACTTTTCTCTCTTAGATCTCCTCATCTTGTTGATAATCCTTGGAAGCTCGGGAGACGTCAATAAGCTCCAAACTGTAAAAGCCGAGTCATAACGATCAAACACCGGTAGAAGATGTTCACTAAGAGATGCTCTAAGTGCTCTAAGTGCTAATGCATTTGCCTTTTTATGCTTGCTACTATTAGGGAATGATTCCATAGTGGAGGCTTGATAAACTAGATGTCTTAGTCTTTTCAAATGGCTACTCATATTGGCCTTCCAAACATCAAGTCTAATATGGTCAAACATAGGAGGGCTATCCATGAGTGCAAAACTAGATGAGTGCAAATGAAGATGCAAATGAAGATTAGCAAACCAAGATCTCACTCCTAGATGGTTAAACCTAAATATCAGGAGCACTAGCTCTGATACCAATTGAAAGATCACCTAGAGGGGGGGTGAATAGGTGATTAAGCTAATCTAGTCAACACAATGCGGAATTTAAAAACTTAATGCAATACACTCAAGTGCAATCAACAAATGATGCACACACAACCAAGCCAAGCAATTATGAATGCACAATATGAATATTTGCAAGGCACAAAGTAAAGAGAGAGATAGAGAGAGTCAATGGATCAAGCGCAAACAACAAGATTTGTTTCGAGGTTCGAGCACCCAGCTCTACATCCCCGCCTTTGACACACGAAGGATTTCTAATCCACTAGCTAGTCCACAAAGAACTCGCACAAGGAGTACCCAACTCCTCTCTTTACAACCACAACCTCCTCCTTGAGGCAAGTTCCAATCCAACAAAACAATCACCTCACAACCCGAGGGATTAGCACAAAGCAAACAAGGATCACCTCACCACTTGAGGGATACAACCCAAGGCACAAAGCCAAATAAAGATTGGGTTTTTAACTTGGTGGTCTAAACAACAACCACAAACAACTTCTTTCTCCTACACAAAGATCCTACAAAAGAGATAGTAGATTTTAGCTCAAGTGTGGAGAAAACCAATGGAATGGAAATCAAAATCACAAAGAAAAATCCTTGGGAAAAACTGAAACCAAGATATAGAAGATGAATCAAACTCTTTTTCCCAAAAACCCTTTTCTTTGAATTTCCAAACCCTAGCAAAAACACCAAATAGATTATTCAATTTGAATCCAAAAACTTCTTTTGATTGCTGTGAAAACACCAGAGAGTAGGAAAAAATTCGCACAAAAAATCTTTGAGAAAAACTCTCACAAATGGGGTATTTATAGACCCCAGAAAAATGTAGCCGTTGGCAGCAGAAATGCCAGAAATACACTGCCGGTCGACCGGTACGGTCGACCGTACAACGGTCAAATTTTGTCCGTTGGCAGATACCGGTCGACCGCCCCGGTCGACCCAAACAAACAGAGAGCTCTGCTCTCTGACCCGGTCGACCCGGACGGTCGACCGTCCAAAGTCTGCCAAACGTGCACAATTCTGTGCACGTCGGTCGACCGACCCGGTCGACTGACTTCAACCAAGTCGACTTAGTCAGAAGACTAGTCGACTGGTGAAGCCTGGAACAGAAAACTAAGTTAGAAACATGTTTAAAAATTCTTTATCTTTTTTAAGAATCATCAAAAATAGTTTTATCATTTTGCATTGATATATAAACATGTGATAAAAAGTTTAGCTCAAATATCAATCAATATGAACTATTTTTGTCTCTAATCATTTTTACCAAAAACCAAAAACTGTATTTTCTAAAACTTGGATTTTGAATAGAAAATACGTTTTGTCCAAAACTCTTTCAAATACAAAAACATGATATTTAAACACTTTGAAGCATGATGCATATGGATAGAAATCCAATATACATGAAACAACTATATATCCATGTTTTTGTCATTAATTCCAAAATATGTTTTGTCAAAAATATCAAAACATAAAACACATGAATAAGTAAGTCAAAACTAAGTTTGTCTAAGAGATTAAGCATGCATGTATATAGAACAAATCATATATACATTAAATCATATAAACTTGTTTTGAATCTATCTATTCATGCAAACCAAGATCGGTTAGACCTAAAACCGAAAAACTGAAAACCAATATTCAAAACATGAAACGTGTGTGTTGTGAACTTGAGCATTATCATACTATTCTAATCTTTACAATTTGGATCTAAACACAAAACTAAACTATGGTACCGAAGTCTTCTTGTAGAGCGCAATCTCCAAGCCGACTC
The DNA here is from genome assembly GCA_038442645.1 of Agave tequilana. Classification (NCBI taxonomy): domain Eukaryota; kingdom Viridiplantae; phylum Streptophyta; class Magnoliopsida; order Asparagales; family Asparagaceae; genus Agave; species Agave tequilana. The sequence goes on along the minus strand of JAVJIF010004131.1, from coordinate 252,744 downwards.
GATCCAAAAACTCCTTGATCCACCAAGCAAGTGCTATATATGATCTTTGACGCTCGGGCTCTTGAATCAACATGTGAAAAGCTTCCAAATCATCTTGTTGAAGCTAATCACCAACTAATAACTTGATTAATGATCTGAAACTAAAATCACAAGATTATTAGTACACATAACTACATGAGTTAATCATCATCAAAATTAGAGTGGAAGGCCTTCGGGCCAACACCTTCACGGGGAATTCGGCTACATTCTTGTGTTATACTTGGTGTTTAGATTAAGAAGTTTTAGTTTGTATTAAATAAGTTTTAATTCCGCATTAATTGACCATTAGATTAGCTCATCACCTATTCACCCCCCTCTAGGTGATTACACAATGCTCCTCCAGGCACCGCATCAACTATCATCCTTGTATTTGATTGCAGCCCATTGTAGAAGAATTGGATCTCCAACTACCCGGAGAGTCCATGTTGTGGGACTTTTCTAATCAATCCCTTGTACCTTTCTCAAGCACCATAAATAGATTCAGTATCAAATTGGGTAAAAGTTGTGATATCACCTCGAATTTTTGCTGATTTTTCCAGTGAAAAGTATGTGGTGAGGAATCTGTTGCCATATAATCCCATATAGCAATTGTGTTCTTCAACGAAGAATTGAACCATGTTTTTGCCTCATCCTTCATGGAGAAAGGAAAGAGTTTCAGTCTTATTACCTCCATTGACACACCATTGATCCTTTGTGTATCACAAATTTCATGGAAACTTACGATGTGTTCGTTAGGATCATCATTAGGAAAACCTCCGAATTGGCATATGTTTTGCATCATCTGAATCAATCTCAGCTTGAGCTCAAAGTAGTTTACTTGAATCATTGGTGGGATGATGCATGAAGTAGCTCTAATCAGGGAGGGAATAACATAGTCCCTCAATGCTCTTCTTTCTTCTTAGCCCGCCATTGCAGCTTCCCGATCTTTCTTCTCTTTAAATAAGCGTCGGAAGGTCTTGTCTATCTTTGGATTAAGAGCTAATGGTTCTGAACTCTTAGATCATCTTATGAACCAATCGGGAAATAGTTCCTGAATAATCCTCCCCTGTCTCGACTTCGGGTTCGCTGTGCAGTCAAATTTTCAGCTGCCAGGCTGAACTCTTTCGTCTGTTGGTGAAGCGTCTTCTGCACACTAGAGAATAGAAAGTTCAAATATTAATTATGAAGTCTGAATTAAAATTAAAAATAGTATGAACTATTATTGATGTCAATAAAAAACAAATAATTCCTAGCAGCAGTGCCAAAATTTGATGTTGCAAATTGGCAAGTGCACCAATCATTTACAAGTAATAAAGAAGTGAATAGAGTATCATTCCCAAAAGGATTGATGTTTATTGAGTACCAAGCTAATTTTTCATAGTTTTATTTTAATAATTGATTAAGAAGATGATTTAGAATAAATTACTAATAAGAAACTAAAAGAGTTAATTTTTATAAGAGAAAAGTGTTAGGGTAATTGATTTCAGCAACTATAATCAGATATAAAATTGTACTTGTGCTAGTGAATTCTTACTATTCATATTAATAATCGAAAGTCCCTAAGCTAACTAGTATTCTCTCTTGAGCAATATTAATTCTATCTTCTAATTCAAGAACCTAAAATCTCTCGATCTAGTAGAGTTACAAGTTAGAAGATGCATTAAGTACGGTAGATCTTTCTATATGATTGCACAACTTTTACGTCTCAACTTATCAAGTTGTGATTTCTATTTCTATGGTGCTACGCTAGATTATCTCCTCTCAGTCTCAAAGCTAATCATGCATATAATTGTTGGCCACCAATTAATAATAAGAAGATCAAGAATAAAAACATAACATGCAAAAAATTAAAACTTAAAAAGCAAAATAAGACAACAATATTATATCATCATAATATTTAACCTACATCAATGCCATAGTTATGGAGAATTAGCTCATACTAGAATAGATGCAAAACATGGTAAATAATATTAACTTCATAAAATAGTAAAATAGAAGGAGAAAAAAATTAGAAAACACCAATTTAAGAAATTCTAGATGATGCCTCATCGCTGTTCTTCTTGAAATTTGATGCATAGAATTTCTTCTCCAAAACGTAAGAAACTAAATTCTAAAACTCTAATATGAAAATTTATTTTTATGGCGAGGTTGATACAATTATGAGAGAATGCAACTCTTTTTATAGACCTCAAAGCCAATTACAATAATAAACACATTAGGACCTCTAATCCAACTTTAATTTGATGAGGGAATTCTATTCTGAATTGGTCCGTGGCCAGATGGTGTTGATTCCTGAATATGACTTATCAAATTACTCAATTGAAAATAATTGTTAATATAATTCTTATAGATCTTTCTTTCTTCTTTGTGGAGCATCTTGAATCATCAAAATTAGAATTTTTGTGCGAAATTTGTGATCAAAATATTAAAATATGTCCAGTCTGAATCCGTGTTTGAATCTATGTTCTCTATTGAACAGTGTTTGGCTGCTCAGTGATCGGGGTAAAATCGCGCACAAAAAGTGTATGTTTTGAAAATGATATTTAAAGTGTGTGTGCTTTGGCTTCCTAGATACTTCCGTTATAGCATAGAGGCTAAAACGAGTCGAATCCACAAGGACGGGAGGCGATAGAAACTTTACCGGTTGATTCACATGTTTGTTAAAGAATCTTCAAAGTTTTAAAGAATCAAAAGAAAAGAAAGAAAAGAATGAAAAGAGAGATACGGTGAAATACGAAGAAGTGGGAAACATTGAAAAGAATGTATTTGTGATTTTTGTTGTTTCTAAAATAAAATGAAAATAAAGAAAATTCACGGCTACTAACTACTAATGACTCCACCAACATGCTAACCTCTTAGTGATAGTTGCCTCACATGTATCATTGGCCATCACTAGTCCTTGGTTCAAGAGCTATTCAAAGCATGACCCATATGTAACTCATCACAACCCAACTTAACAAACAAGTGCAAGCTACACTTAAATCATCAAAACCCAATAAGAGCAAGCATGAAGTAAAGTAATGTTAGCTTGTTAGTGGTTAGGAAGTTAGAGTTAGATCCATCATCATGAGCCATCAATGGTTCTTGCAAGAGCAAGGCCAAAATGAGGCTATTAGATTCATGTGGATTATCATCAAAGAAGTTAGCAAGTTGGTGGTTAGTAGTTAGTAGCTATGAGAGAAAAACTAGTTACACATGTAAAGAGATTAGAGAGAAGAAAACAAAGATAAGGTAAGAGAGCACCTTTCATAGATTGTCACATTCCATTACAAGCACTCTTGCTTCCCCACATGTACCACTCTCTCTCCCTAATACAAGATCTACAAAAAATGGAAAATACAAGGGAGGAAGAAGAACTAACCTAACCTAAACTACCCTAAAATACAACATGGAATGAAAACTACTCCTAAAACTTGCATATCTTCAACGCAGGAACCCCAGGGGGATATTTATAGGCGCCAAGGGAATAGGGGGCCAGGGGACAAACCCTGGCCCGAAGCGGCGCGCGCGCCGCGACCGTACGCCGCGCGCGCTGCGCTTCGAGCCGCGCGCGGTCCTTTTGGTCCCCTGTCAGAGTCTGCTCTCGGATTCGTCTGTGCAGCCTCTGGTTGTTGCAGAATTAGCCCTTTAGGTCAATGGCTATTCGTGTAGGCCTTTAATCACCAATTAAATGGTGATTTAGATCTTCTTCTTCATTTACACACCATGACCTAGAATCAAGCAAGCAAGGTATTATTAGCAGAATTTATTATCAAATAAATGTGAAGATGTGGTATAAATTATGCAAAATTAGATACTAATCACACCCCCACACTTATCTTTTTGCTCGTCCCGAGCAAAACAAAAACCTAAGGAAATTATTACACCACTTTCGTAGGTGACGCGATTGCACTGAGCATGTGCAGCAAGCCATTAAACCTCTAAGTTTCCCCTAGAGGAGGAGTTTTGTCCGCTTAGGGTTTTCAGCGGATTACACCCACAAAATCCGTAAAGAAAGAAATCAAATGTTAGTATTTTGAAAACACATTTGAAATAGAGAAAAGTGTTAAAATATTTTTGTGAAAATATAAGTGATCTAAGGTCATAGGTTAACCAGAAATTGTTCTTTCTTAAACTAAGTCAAAATGCAAAAAATCTTGTTATAAATTAAATGTAAGAATTTAAAATTGAATTGACTTTTTGATCTTTCATAAAATTCTTAGAAAAATATGCACTTTGTGAACAGTGAAGGTTTTGGGATATCGACTCTAACTTTCATGCCATTTTATTATATATATATATTTCTTTTTTTTTCTTTCTTCCCTTAGTTTTCTTAGGCTTTCTTATTTACCCGGGTAGTGAGCCTTTAGCTGGTGACTCCCAAACCAGATGGTCTTAGGGCACCAGATGAGAAAACATCCCTCGGACTTAAGGACTCAAGCAAACAAGGCCACAAAACTAAAGGGGTTATTTTATTTTTTGTTCACCATTTTAGGTATGAATAATCATGCTTCCTGAGGCATAATTACCCAACTTCAATAAGTGATTTTTATTATCATAATAATTTTTTAATATATATATATTTTTATGGCATTCTCAGTCTTTGTTTCAATCCCAAAAATTGTGTAAGTGCGGAGTGCATAAATCTAAGGCAAAAAATTCAAGATCAAATTATCTTTTCAATCTTACTTTCTTATCCTATAATTTAGACAAGATCTATTATTTGACTTGGTTTAAAATTTCATAATTTTAGGTCTTCCTAATTCCTAAGATAATCTTAATTTTCTTAAAAATAAATCATAAACTATTTCTCTTGTTTCAAAAATTTTTATAAAAGATTTTTTTTATATAAAAAGAAGTGTAAAAGAAAGAAAATATAAAACTAACTATGTTAGTAAACCCTCCCCCACACTTATTTCATGCATGGTCCTCAATGCATCATGAATGTGTAAATACGTGAAACAAATGGAGAGGGAAAGAAGATTACCTCAAGGGGGTGGCTCCGGTGGTGGTCTGATTGGGCCAAGCGTTGCTACCCAATTAAAATAGCGTGGATCGTGCAGGAACCCACCAATGGCCTCTTTAATATGACCCAATAAAATGTTGATTGAATGAATGATCTTATTTAAAAAATTATCCCCATCTAATTTCCAATTTTTAAAAATAATTATTGAGTCATTTTCTTCAACATTCTTGTCCAACAATGAAGTGTGATTTTGAAAGATGATAGATTTGGACTCAAAGGGATCAGGAATAAAAACCGATACCGACTCGGGAAGTTGACTCAGATCAAGTCGAGAGTCAATAATGAGAGTCGAAATTGGTTCAAAAATGGGGTCCAAACCAAAGAATTGATGTTCACACACTTTCTCCATCAATGAAGTGTGATCATAAAAGATTGGTGATTCCATTTCACGGTGTATTGGTACAGGATTCAATGTTGACTCCGGAATAGAGAAAAAATCTGGTAAGGATACTGGGGTCATTATTGAATCAAAAAGTGAAATGGAGTTCCCAACAGGAAGTTTAGGATCACATTCAGTTTGATTTCAATTTCAGGGAAGGGATAACTTGGCAAAATGTCCAGGCAACTTTCATTACTTGGAGATTGGTCAAGTTCAAATGTGTGTTCTGAAATTGAATCTTGGTTTCCAAAAGAACATGATTCTTGGGTCCAATCGGTAGAGTTAGGAATATAAGGATTGGTCAATGGTTGACAAGAAAGATTATCCTCACTCACATTGATCAAATCGCTCATAATTGAGTCTAACCTACTGATAGGTTGGGTAACAGAATTCGAATTTGGAATCATGTCTTCCATACTCTTGACAATTGATTGATAATATGAGTATGGATGTTGACTTTGGAAATTATGGTGGATTTGTGAGTCCATCGGATTTTGCGGTTGCTGCTCGGACTCATGCAAGGGTTCCATACTCAAGTCCAGTATTGAAGTTTGTTCATTTTGAATAGGTGAGACTGGAAAAGATGAGTAGGACTCTTGAAAATTTGGTTGAGAGGATGAGTCCAACATGTTTTGCATTCTTTCACAAAAGACTTCCAAACGCTTTTCTAGTTTAGATTCTTCTTCAATTGGATGCTCTAGAAAAGGAGTATGTGGAGTTTGATATGGGACGGATTGTGAATTGAGCAAATTTTGCATTTGTTGTAGGGACTCTTCCATACTCCTTTCCAATGATGATTTTTCTTCAATTGGTGGTTCAGGAAAAGAAGTATATGAATCAAAATTGGGGAATGAATATTGTGGAAATTGTGGACAAGATGGTTGAAAATTTGACTCGGGGTAGGTGAATCCCCATGAACTCTGTGAAGAGTTGAAATTATTTTGAAAATTATGGTCATATGGTTGGGGATATGGGTCATATTGATTCGGATAATCCCAACGCGGCATATATGGTTGGTTCATGTTGTACATTACCGGGTCAGAGTTATCCAAGTCAAATGAGGTCGGGGTGAAATATGGATTCATATTATAATTGAAAGAATTGTTGTTATTAAAATCCATATCACAATTTACAAAAAAGAAAAACAAACAAACAAACAAACAACAAAGAAAAAGAAAAAGAAAACAAGCTTATGCTAGGGTTGACTTAGACCTAGACGACTCCTAACTGGTTAGACTGTCTACGGGGGGTCTATTGTCGGAAGCTGACCATGAGTTAATCGGCCAGATAGGGGCAAGATCAGTGGGAGGTATCCGTGCTGGAGCAACGGGCCTAATTATGCTAAACCACTGTTCTTCGAGGTTTCGCCTCTCAATCCCCAACCTTAGACACCGATTTGACAAGAGTCAACTTCTAACAACTTTCCCCTTAGGTCAATCTTCTAAATGAGTCCGAGATGTCCCTAGGGGCCAATGTCTAGCAATTTTATTAAGGCTTGGGTTGTGTGAGTGGGGAGGTGATTTTGGGCTAAGGGAGGGTAATAACTTCCCCACCTTATATTGTCTTGGGTTTTGCCCTTAAGTTAAATTTGTGCAAGTGTGCAATATAGATAAGTATGAACACAAAAAAGCGAGTAAATCACTGAAGTGTTTCCCCTAACTATATGCAATGCAATATGTACACCTCCTATCACAACAACATAAGAATAAAATACAGTATATTGGAATGAAAATTGACACGTGCCTAGATGCAAATGTCTAAACCGTTTTAAAGCATCCAATTACCGTATTTTAATTCTTAAATTATTTACAGTGTACAGGTAATATAAAAAAATTAGCAGCAGAAAATAAGAATATACAAGAATTACCCGACCACACTTGAGCAAGTGTGGATTTCTGCAATGCTAAAACTTTAACCTGCACACCAAAAAACAAAGAAGAAAAGTTAGCAAACTTGTGAAATCAAACCGTTCCCATCCCCGGCAACGACGCCAAAATTTGATCGGGGTAAAACCGCGCATAAAAAGTGTATGTTTTGAAAATGATATTTAAAGTGTGTGTGCTTTGGCTTCCTCGTACTTCCATTATAGCATAGAGGCTAAAACGAGTCGAATCCACAAGGACGGGAGGCGATAGAAGCTTTACCGGTTGATTCACGTGTTTGTTAAAGAATCTTCAAAGTTTTAAAGAATCAAAAGAAAAGAAAGAAAAGAATGAAAAGAGAGATACAGTGAAATACGAAGAAGTGGGAAACATTGAAAAGAAAGTATTTGTGATTTTTGTTGTTTCTAAAATAAAGTGAAAAACAAAGAAAACTCACGGCTACTAACTGCTAATGACTCCACCAACATGCTAACCTCTTAGTGATAGTTGCCTCACATGTATCATTGGCCATCACTAGTCCTTGGTTCAAGAGCTATTCAAAGCATGACCCATATGTAACTCAACACAACCCAACTTCACAAACAAGTGCAAGCTACACTTAAATCATCAAAACCCAATAAGAGCAAGCATGAAGTAAAGTAATGTTAGCTTGTTAGTGGTTAGGAAGTTAGAGTTAGATCCATCATCATGAGCCATCAATGGCTCTTGCAAGAGCAAGGCCAAAATGAGGCTATTAGATTCATGTGGATTATCATCAAAGAAGTTAGCAAGTTGGTGGTTAGTAGTTAGTTGCCATGAGAGAAAAACTAGTTACACATGTAAAAGAGATTAGAGAGAAGAAAACAAAGATAAGGTAAGAGAGCACCTTTCATAGATTGTCACCTTCCATTACAAGCACTCTTGCTTCCCCACATGTACCACTCTCTCTCCCTAATACAAGATCTACAAAAAATAAAAAATACAAGGGAGGAAGAAGAACTAACCTAACCTAAACTATCCTAAAATACAACATGGAATGAAAACTACTCCTAAAACTTGCATATCTTCAACGCAGGAACCCCAGGGGGGTATTTATAGGCGCCAAGGGAACAGGGGGCCAGGGGACAAACCCTGGCCCGAAGCGGCGCGAGCGCCGCGACCGTATGGCCGCGGAAACGCGGCCCAGGCCGCGTTTCCACGGCCATCCTGGCGCCGCGCGCACGACGCTTTGAGCCGCGCGCGGTCCTTTTGGTCCCCTATCAGAGTCTGCTCTCGGATTCGTCTGTGCAGCCTCTGGTTGTTGCAGAATTAGCCCTTTAGGTCAATGACTATTCATGTAGGCCTTTAATCACCAATTAAATGGTGATTTAGATCTTCTTCTTCATTTGAAACACCAAGACCTAGAATCAAGCAAGCAAGGTATTTATTAGCAGAATTTATTATCAAATAAATGTGAAGATGTGGTATAAATTATGTAAAATTAGATACTAATCACTCAGCTGTAAATTCGGCTGGGCAGCCAAATTTTTGAGTAGATTTGACCTCAAATGTTGGTAGATGTTTCTATATATTGTGTAGTCTTTATTGCCAAGTCCTTTATGTCTCTGGATGTTTGTATCTTGAAATATACTGCTGCAATCATCTCTTTAATGTTGATTTTCTACCTTTTCATCTCTTTTCTGTAATTTGTGCTCTTGACCTAATTTCTGCATAAACATAAACAAAATCACCCGTGCAGTATTAAATATGTAACAAAAAAGTATAAATGTGGTCCAAATATTGATGAAAAACACAATTATCAATGAGCTATCGGCTTAGTCAAAGGGTCAGCAACCATGCAACTTGTAAAAATGTGTCTCAGGGTCACCTCCTTTCGCGCAATCATATGGCAGACAAAATGATGTCTTATTTCTATGTGTTTGATTTTCTCATGATACTTGGGGTTCTTAGAGTAGGTAATAGCGCAATATATAGTGACAGGCTCCTTAGCACCTGTGACAATACCAAACTCTTAAAGGAATCTCCTTAACCAAACACTCTCCTGAATAGTTGCAGAACCAGCAAGCAACGTATTTTGCTTCCATAGTGGACAATGCAATACAGGTTTGCTTCGTACTGCACCATGTAACGGATCCTCCATCTAGCAGGAAAGCATAACCTGAAGTAGGCTTGCGCTCATTAGGTCACCACTCCAGTAAACATCGTTGTGACCAACTAAGCGCAGGTCCAGTGCGTTATAGCATAGCATATAGTTGTTCCTTTGAGATATCTGAATATCTGTTTCACTGCTTTCCAATAATAAAGCCAAGATTTACTTGGAGCCGACTGACAAGGCCAACTGCGTGGCAAATATATGGCCGAGTACACATCATAGCGTATATCAGCTTTCAACAGCGTTTGAATAGAGAACTCGAGCCATCTTTTTTTTCTCTGAAGTCTGAGGATACGTGTTAAGACTCAAGATACTACCCTCTCGACAAGAGTATCAACAGGCTTGCAAGTTTGCATCTAAAATCATTCGAGTACCTTCTTAATGTATGTCTCTTGAGACAAATAGAGAAGTCTTCTAGAACGATCTCTTAGAATCTTAACTCCGAGCATATAACTTGCTTCACCTATATCATTCGTCTCAAACTTTCAATACAACTAGCCCTGCGTGGCGAGAATCATCTCTTTGTCATTTTCAGCTAAAAGTATGTCGTCTATATACGAAGAAAGAATTAGTAAATTACCCTCGGACTGTTTAACAAACACAATGGTCTTCCTCAATCATTATGAACCTGTTAAAAGTAATGGCTCGGTAGAATTTCAAATACTATTGTCTGGATGATTGTTTCAGGCCATAAATGAATCGTTATAGTTGCAAACTTTGCGTTCTTCCCCGTTTGCTACAAAGCCAACAGGTTAATTCATGTATATCTCCTCATCCAGTTTACTATTGAGAAATATAGTCATAATTTATATTTGGTAAATTTCTAAATCCAAATGAGTAAAATTAGGCGAATGGAGGCAAATCTCACTATTGATGAGAAGATTTTCTCATAGTCAATACCCTCTCTTTGAGTGTAGCCTTTCACCACGAGTCGAGCTTTGTATCTTTCGATGCAAACATCTGCATTGTGTTTGACTTTTAGGACCCATTTGTTTTTGATAGTCCTATACCTAGGTGGAAGATCTACCAAATCCCAGACTTGATTCTTTCTTATGAATTCTATCTCATCTTGTATATCAAGTTTTCATTCCTCAGAAGTTAGAGATTTCATAGCTTCTTGATATTTTTTAGGCTCATCTGCTTCCTGTGGAGCTTACATGAAAGCTTCTCTCTCAATCTCAAAGTGACGACGAGGGATGTTTTCACATTGGCTTCTACGTAAAATATAGTGTCAGAATCAGTCTCTAATGGTACACTCCCACTCGAAGGTACACTCTCACTAGGAAGCAAGTCGCTCTCAACTTCCTGAGCAGGATTATAAGTGCCTTCATGTGACTCATTCAAAAAATCACCCAGAGGGGGTTGAATAGGTGATGATGCTAATCAAATGTGAATTGCAACAAGTTAAAGTAAATAAGCCAAACGGTTTATTCAAAGCAAGGAGTGGAAGCCAAATTTCCTATTAAAGGCTCTAGAACTTCTCCTCTTAATTCCTCTAGATAAGAATTGAGACGCACAATAGAATTGTGAGGAAAAATCGATAGTCCAACAATCAATAGCAATGTAGTCACACAAAAAAAATATGATAGTAAGAATGAAAATAGCAACTATGAGCACAAGTAGCACAATGGAAATAGAAGCAAGAATAAGAGACAAGGCAATCACAAAAATAAGTCATTTGTTTCGAGATTCGAGCCACTTGCTCTACGTTCCCGCCTTCACCATATGAAGGATTTCACTATCCGCTAAGGATCACCACAAAGGCACCACAAGTACAAAGTCTACTCAAGACCTGGAGTACACAATTCAAACTCTTAATCCTCTATTCATGAGGTAGTACTAAGTCAATTAAGGTTTACAAGCTCTTGGCAACTACAAAGGTCATAAACTCTCTCTTTACAACTTCTAAGATTTTGAGTGGAGAAATGAAGCTCAAGAAGTTTTGTGAGAGAAAAATTCTTTTGATAAAATAAAATTTAAGAGCTGAAAACTTTAGAAAATGATTGAAAAATTGGAGCACTTGAAGATTGAAAACTTAAAAAATAAAAACTTGATTTTTCTTGAAAGGTTGATCTCAAAAACTTGTGTTAAAACCTTAATTACTCTCCCTATACAATGAACAATATATATAGGCAATAGGTAAACATCATTAGGGGTCAACACAGGGCTTAATCCAGGTGATTAGACCCAAAAATGAAAAAAAAAAAAAAAACAGCTGTTGAGGCAAGTCAATAATTCAGACAGATTTGAAAAATGACCATTACTGTGGCAGAGACAGAATATTGGTGGACCGATCGCTCGATCGACAGCTGGTCAAAACTAGCCATTGTAGGCCATCGTTCGACCGGGCGGTCGGCCGAACAATACAGTAATTCAAGATGAATCATCGGTCGATTGGAGGGCCAAGCAGAGACTACTGGCAAATGGAACGGTCGACTGGTCAATCGATAGACCTAAATGCATAGATGCTTATGTATCAATGTGCATAATCGAGCCAGCGTAGAAAACATTGAGCCCAACTGGCGGTCGACCGGCCAAACCCAAAAGTCATAATAAATGGCATTTTTGAAATGGAACTTATTTTTAAATAATTTATATATGCATAAAAAATATTTTGGCAACATATGGGCTATACGAAACATGTATATAACTGGTTATAAAAATATGGGAAAATATTGACATGTTTCAATAAACATTTTGAAAAACATGTTTAAACACCAAAAAAAAGAAAGACTTGATTTTGAAATATTGTGTATGTATAGATCTTCTTGAGCATCAATTCAACACTAAAACTTAAACATTCTAAGATCTTACATAGGGTTACATAATATTCAAGTCTTCATTAAGAGGGCTTCTCCAAAATTCACATTCTTGATTGTCCAAGCTTGAATCCCTTCCTTGAATCAACTTGATTACCTCAAACCTTTCTTATGAGGAAGAATAAAAAATCTTCCAATATCTTGAACCCTGTAAGCTTATAAACACTAGAACTTGATTAGTACCAAATAACTTCATGTAATCTGTAATCATCAAAACATAAACCAGAGAGTGTACCCGTGGGCCAACAATATTTCCTTTTTTGAGATGACAAAAACATGAGTTATTTAAGCAAATAAAATGAAGAGCTTAGAAAATTCCCACTGAAATTATGTTTATTTATCAAGTTCAAACATCCATAACTAAAAGATGTAGCAATAACGAGTAAGTCATATGCATATAAGTATGAATTTGATAATATGAAATATTATGCATAAATAGGCCAACCTCCTTCCATGCCTCCACCCACCAAAAACAAGTATGAAAAAAAAAATAAGATACCAATAATGTAAACATTAGAAATATTGCATACAACATGAGAATGGTAAGAGGTAATTGCATGAAAATCTTAAACAAATAGCTCAATCTCAAATAAATAACTTAAAATTCTTCTATCCCTTTTTATCATACATCAAAAAGAAGGATATCAATTTTGAAAATCCAAATACCAAATGAAAATAGATCACTTGAAAAATTTACATGATACCAAATGAAAATAAAACACAACTCAATTGAAAATTTTCATGAAAAGTGATGCAAAACTTATAAAACAGAGAAAACTTATAAACTCAAAACATCATGAATTCATAACAAAAACATTTAATTCACTACTAATGAATGAAAATCTATTGTAATCAAGAGGTTTAGTAAAAATATTGGACAATTGAAAATCGGTTGAAAAATAATCAATTTTAATATCTCCTTTTTCAATTGGTCTCTAAGAATGTGATACCGACTCTTTATGTGCTTGGTCTTACTATGTTGATTTGTATTCTTGGTCATATGAATAGTACTTGTATTATCATAAAATATTTTTATATGATCATAATGTAAATCATAATCAAGAAGAGTATGTTTCATCTAAAGGACTTGTGCACAACAAGCCGCGGCCGCAACATACTCTGCCTCGGCGGTTGAGAGGGCTACATAATTTTATTTCTTGGAAGACCATGAAACGAGACAATTTTCAAGAAATTGACAAGTTTTACTAGTGCTCTTCCTTTTTACTCTACAACCAGCATAGTCGACGTCCGAATAACTCATCATAGAGAATTGTCTGATTTTCGGATGCCACAAGCTCATTCCAATAATACTCTTAAGATATCTAATAATGTATTACCTCAATCAAATGAGATTCTCTATGTAAAGATTGAAATCTAGCATATAAACAAAAACTAAATATAATGTCCGGCCTACTAGCCGCCATCAAGTAAAGCAAACTACCAATCATGCTACGATAGAGTTTAATGTCAACATTTTTACCTTATTCATTCTTGTAAAGCTTGGTTGTGGTAGCCAAGAGTTTTGCTTATCTTCGTATCTTCTAGCTCAAATTTCTTGATAATCTCTCTTATATACTTGGCTTGATTGTCGAAAATCCCATCACTCTTTTGCTAGATTTGAAGTCTAAGAAAATAGTTGAACTCTCTCACCATACTCATTTTGAACTCTTTTTTCATGCATGATTCAAAATTCTTATAAAGCTTTTCATTAATAGATCCAAAAATGATATCATCAATATATATTTGCACTATCAAGATATTATTATCTATATACTTTGTAAATAATGAGGTATCAATTTTGCCTTTAACAAAATCATTTTCAATAAGAAAACAACTAAGTCTTTCATACCAAGCTCTTGGAGCTTGTTTTAAACCATATAAAGCCTTCTTAAATTTAAAAATAAAATCTGGATCTGTAGGATCAATAAACCCAGGGGGCTTCTCAACATACACCTCCTCTTCATTGAAACCATTCAAAAATATACATTTAACAGCCATTTAAAAAAACTTGAAATCCTTAAAAGGGGCAAATGCAAGGGTCATTTGTATGGCTTCGAGCCATGCTACGGATGCAAAAGTTTTCTTAAAATCGATGCTTTCAATTTAGGTGTAATCTTGGACCACTAGTTTAGCTTTATTCCTAATTACATTATGCGGCTCATCCAACTTATTCCCGCGATCCATTTAGAAGGTTGGCCTATCATGGGGCTTAAGAATAAGGTGTCAAATTTGGTTACGCTCAATTTGATTGAGCTCTTATTGTATTACAAGTACCCAATATGGGTCGCTCTCGGCCTCGAGAATATTACTGGGCTTAAAGTGTGATAAGAATGCAACATGGTCACAAATATCTAGAAGTTTGGAGCGAGTAGTTACCCCCTTTGATACATCACCTAAATGAGGCCTTTGAGATGCCTGTTGCGTATCTCTAATCTTTCAGAAGTGGTTGAGTTTGCTCCACTTCAATATTTTGTGGTTCACCATGTTCATCATCTTTTGACTTATCATCTTCTTGCAATAGTGTGTCCTTTAAAATTATCTTCTACATGTTTTCACCTGAGAAATCAATCTCTACAATATTCTTCACAAGAGCATTAGATTCCTCAAACTTAACATGTATAGCTCTTCAATAGTCAAAATTAACCTATTGAAGACCCTATATGTCTTACTAGCATTTGAATACCTGACAAATATATCTCCATAAGACTTGGCATAAAATTTATCTAAAATATGAAACATTTGTAAAAATAAGTAAATCTCTAAAACATTTACAACCCAAAACTCTAAGTGTTCAAAAACAAAATATTTACAACCCAAATCTCTAAATCTCTAAGTGTTCAAAACAAAACATTTACAACCCAGAACTCTAAAATATGAAACATTTAGTTTTCTCAAATAGTAAATCTCAAAAGGAGTAGAAGTATTTTTGTAAAAATAAATTCTATTTGATATGTAATATGAGTTGGTTATGACCTCGACCCATCAATATTGAGAGAGTCTATATTCACTAATCATTGTTCCAACCATCTCTTGGAGAGTGCGATTCTTCCTTTCGATAACTTTATTTTATTGTAGAGTTCTCAGACATGAAAGTTTCATTGATCAGTACGATTTTATCACATTCTCATGCCCATATTTATCTATCATTTGTCTATAAATAATGTTACTCGTGTATTTTTAGTGGTGTTTTGCAGAGTGAGCTATCAAAAGGAAACTAGACCACAAAAGCGTGCTCCGGAGACTATAAGATGTGCAACAGGAGACTGAAGGCGAGGTGAGATGCTTGGCACTGCTAGTGCTGCTCTACAACGCTCAAAACAGACACCAGATAAATCTGCAGTCAATTTGGAGAAGTTTGAAGTCACTTTGAACAAAAATGCAATTTTGTAAAGTTCAGGGGCTTTAGTGCAATTTGACATTGATGGCTCTTCTGTATAATTAAATAAATTTTGTGAAATTTTATGTAAAATAACTAAAACCCTAAGTCTATAAATAGCCACGTAAGGCTAGGGTTTCGGGGAGGCTAATTTTTCTTTCACCTGTACGTAAATTTTCAGATCTAAAATTTGAGGCATTCTCTTCTTCTTTTTCTCTCTGCATAAAATTCTCGTCCATGTTATTATTTTTCATTCCTGTTTTGTTTTGATTGATTTATCAAACTTTCTCTGTATTTCTCTCTGCATTACAGCTGCCCCTCCACCAAAGAAAAGAAAAGAAAAAAAACAAAAAGAAAAAGAAGAGAGGCTTGGACGCCTCTCTCTCTACTAACTCCAGGCGCCTGTCTCTCTCTCAGGCGCCCAAGCCCCCAGAAAAAAAAAGGGGGAAGGAAGGCGCCCATTCACAGGCGCCCATACCCAGGCGCCTGTAAACAAGGCGCCAACCAATTCAAAGGGAAGGACAGTTGCCTTCCCTCCTTCAGGCGCGCGCAGAAAAGTGCCCCATGCGCTGTAGCAAAGAACAGAGCAAGCAGAGCAGCGGCGGGCCCACCATTACTTCCACTTGGATTTGATCAAGAACAGAGCAAGCAGCAGCTTTGCTTCTCCTTCATCATGCGTGCGTGGCATTTGTTTGACTGCAGATGCCAAGTATTTCGTTTAATTAGTTGAGTTGCATTAATCTAGTTGTTAATTAAGTTTAGTTTATATAGTTTAGTTAATTGTTATAATAGTTTTGATTGATCTAATCTATCTAGTGTTCTACTATAATTAAATCCAATAATTATTGTACTTGTGAGTAACATTATGAAGTTGATTTCTGATGATTATTGGATGAACAAATTTACCATGTGTAACTAAACAACTGTTATGTGCCTAGGGTGAACTTAGGCTATGAGATTGTGGTAGAATATTAAATCTCTCATATAAAATATGAAAACACATTAAATAATCTTTAATCAATGAAACTAAAGTACTAGATATTTATAAATTTGACAAGATATATTTAACAAATCATATTCTATGCTTAGAGTTTTTCCTATCTGTTGATTTATTTTCAGTTACTTTGATGGAATATTGATTAAATTTAATATCTTGTGCTTAGGACTAAAAATCTGGTATTTTACATCATTGAGATAAGAAGTTATTATTGTGTAATTATTAAGTTGAGAGATAATTTCACCACATGAACATTAGCTTAGGGGATTCTACCCTAGGTGCATGACCCTTCTCTTTAACCGAGTTCACACCAACTTATTATTTCTCCCTACCAATTCACTTAGTTCGTGTTAGGATACAAGAAACACCTTCCCTGTGGACCGATCCTCAAGTGCTATATTAAACGACCATGCACTTGCGGTATTTTAAAACGTGGAGATAGAATCTCCCCATCATTCATGTCTGACTCTATTTTTTTTGCAATAAATAATAAAGGAGTGGTTTATAAACCACCACCTCTATCACTCCTAATGCGCAATTTTTCTAAAAACATGAAAATTCAAAAAAGCTTCATCTTTATGTATCAAAAAGAAAATCCATGTAAATCTCAAAAAATCATCAACTAAAATAAAAACAAATCAATTTCCATTAAGACTTTTGAATTTGATCGAACCAAACAAATTCGTGTGTACTAATTCTAAAGGTCGTGAAGTTATAATATCCTTAATTGATTTGAACGAGGACTTAGTTTGTTTTTCAAGTTGAAACGCATCACAAATGAGGTCTTTTCTAAATTGCAAAATAGGGATACTGATCGGTCACATATATTGCATATATGTTGTCACATTACCATGCTTACTATCTAAATAAATCATATTAATAAGCCCTATTTTTCTTTATAAAATGCAGGCCTATTGCTAAAGGATAGGAAAGAGAAACAAGCCCAAAAGCCCATCAAATTCTGATTTAATTCAGAATAAATTCGAAATCAGGGAATCAGAACAGATCTTGACAAATTAGAGAGGTTGAAAACCGGTTGAAATGAATCATCCCAAATCAAACAGTTGAAGCCAACAATCAAAAGTTGTTTCGTTAAATCCTGAAGCAGAAACGGGAAAACCAGCAGGAGATAAGGAGAATCACCAAAAGAAGAAGCTCCTCCAACCTAGTGTGGCCACCTGGCCACACCATGGCCGTAGAAACGCGGCCAAAGCCGTGTTTTCGCGGACGTTTAGTCTTTATTGGGGGAGCGTTTGCTCCCCCTATCTTTGTACGTCCCCTCCCGTTTAGTTTTTGCCTATAAATACTGTAAATTTCAGAGAAAAAGGGACGGAACTTAGATTTAGTTTTCTCTTTGTTTTTAAGGCTTTAGGCTCTTTGTTAGATAGTATAAAAGTTGTATCTTTGTTTTATAATTTATAGTTCAGTGCAAATACCAGTGAGAGAGAGAAATTGAGTGATTGTATTCTGAAGATTAAAGTGACATGAATACAAGGATCAAGCTATCTCTTCTTCCACTACAATTTACGATATGTTTTGCTTTATTTACTTGCATTTTTCTTTGTCTTCCATGAGTAGCTAAATCAGTTTTCTAAGCTCACTATTATTCCTCTCTCTGATCCCTCTTCTTTTCGAATGGTTTTGATGAAAAGACCCAATGAATCATTTGCATGCCTAACTTAAGCCTTTCTTCTTGAAAGTGTTCTTGAAGGCACATAAGGATGAGTTTGAATTTTTAAACTTTCACTTCTTTTAAAAAAAACGTCTCTTGAACTTGTTTTTATCTCATGCTTGAACTACTTGATGATTTAACATTCAACTAATTCCGATTTCTTAAAGAAAAGAGTTAACTTTTCCAAACTATCTTATGTGCTTTGCTTAAAACTTTCTAAACTCAATCTTATATTTTTGCCTATGATCAAGTTGAGGTACTAAGGATTTCAAAAGAAGAACACATCGTTGAGTAGTGAGATAGTGAGCTTAGATCTTCTTCGTATTAAAAAAATAACAAATCACTTTTCAAGCTTTATAAAAAATCACCTTTTTCAAAGTCTTCTCTAAATTTTAAATTTTTCTTTAAATCACTTCCATTCTTTTCATTCTCTTTTCAACTAAAAAACTAGCACCATTCTTAGCTTTCTAAACAAAACACTAAAAAGCTTTCATCTCATTCCTCCTCGTGGACACGACCCGTTAGCCCAAAGCTACACGGTAATTCCCTTCTCTTTCATTTTTCAATCAATTTTTGGCGCCGTTGCCGGGGAGGGAACGGTGCATTTATTTTTTTAATAAGTTTGGTGTCTTGTTTCAGGTACGTCAAGATTCAGATTTAACACTCAAGCTTTGCAGAAGACTTGCTATTCTGTGCCCCTATTCTCGAAAGTAGGAATAGAATTTCAAGAAATTGCAGCAAAAGTTTGAAATTTTTGTTAGACTACTAAAACTCTTTTATGTAGGACATATTGCTTGCAAAAATAAAATTTTTGTGTGTTATTATTCTTTCTATATCTGCTATTCACAATCCCTATTTTAATCCAACAGTAATCTGAGTGATTGTTAATTGCTTAAAAAAAAACGTTTAGACTTGCATTCTAGGCATTTGTCTAATTATGTTTATTTTATAATTACTGTTGAAGAGGGCTGGAGACAAGGTACATATTCATAGCAATATAGTTTAAGAAACATTCTTGGGTGATATTTGCTTTTGAATGTTACTTTTCTATATCTTGCACACTTTGCACAATAAATTCTAAGAGTAAAACCCAATTCAAGATAAGGTGGAGAAGTCACTACCCTTCCTTAGCCCACAAACCATCTCCAAGCACGCACAACCTAAGCCTAAGTAAAATCTGATAGACGTTGGCCTTCGGGACATCTCAAACTCACTAGGAGATTATCCTAAGAGGGAAGGTGTTTGAATTTGACTCCTACTAAATCAGTGTCTAGGAAGAGATTGAGGGCCCAAAGGCTGGTGGTTTGGCTTAATTAGGCTCGTCACTTTTGCGCGGATATCTCCCACCAATCTTACCCTGACCTGGCTGATTAGCTTGTGGTCAAAGTCTGCATTATACCTCCTGTGGACAATCAACCAGTTAGGAGTTGTCTAGGTCAAGGGTACCTTAGACTAGATTTGATTGATTATTCTTGTTGACTATTGGTGAACTTGTTTGTGATTGTTTTTGTGTATGCAAGTGTGGTCAAGAGACCCTACTTCATCTAGGTTGACTAGAAACACATCACCACCCAAGTTTGAATTAAGACCAGATTCATTTATGGCTCAACCGATAACTTTGCAGGATAGGTTCTATCCTATTAGAACCTCACTCCATCTTGCATCCAACTTCCATCGGTTGGTGAATACAATTTTGAGCTCAAGCCTCAATTCATCAACACATTCCCCAAGTTTCATGGCATAGAGTCCGAAAATGCGTCATAAGAGAATTTGAGGAAGTATGTGTAATGATGAAAATCCCACACCTTGTAGATGTAGCTATTAGGTTGAGATTTGTCCCTTTCGCTCTTAAGGACTTGTCAAGAAATGGCTTTACAGCTTTAGCGGCCGGCTCTATCACATCTTGGGATGGTTTCATCAAGGTCTTCTTGAAGGAATTCTATCCAATTCATAAGACCGCACTCATTAGGAAGAACATCATGTAATTCAAGTAAGAACCTAGTGAACCGTTTTAGAGGTACTTTGAACGCTTTAAAGACCTCCTTGTCCAATGTCCTCATCATGGAATAGAGAAATGGCGACAATGCCAAATTTTTTATGATGGATTAGACTATTCTACCAAGACTCTCTTAGAAAGTATGTGCCAAGCGGGATTCTTCCAGAAGGATGAAAATGAAGGATGAGATTTATATGAGAATCTAGCGAAAAAGACCATCCAGTGGGAACCTACTAGTGAAACCTCGAGAAATACAAACTCCATCTCTTCAAAAGGTTGTCTCCATTCTATTGAATCATTCATAACTAATGAGGCTAAGTTAGCTAACCTAGCAAGAAGACTGGAAGCTTTAGAAACTAAGAAATCAAGTCCAGTCAATCAAGTCAGCCCAAACCAATTTTCAACTCCAGGCTGTACTTACTTCAAGCCATGAATCATGTGTTTGAGGAGTGTCCTGTGTTTCAGGCTCAGTAACAATACCCTGAACCGATGAATGCGGCCTTTTCCAGGCCGAATAATAATCCTTACGCACCAACGTACAATCCTGACTGGAGAAATCACCCGAATTTCTTATGGAGCTAAAATAACAATGACCACTCATGGTCAAATCATGCAAGCCACTTCTATCATGCTAATAATTCTTTCAATCATCAACCTAACTTTTTCACTTTCCACAATAATTCTCCCAACCATCCTCCTAACTTTTCAAACTATCAACAAAACTTTTCCCACCAAACTCCACAATCTTCCTTTCAGAATCCTCAACTAGAAAGGAGAATGACTGACTTTGAGAGAAACATGAAAAGATACATGAAGAACCAAGATTCTCTCATGTAAATTCTACAGAGATTAGAGGTTCAAATGAGCCAATTAGCCACTCCACAGAATGAGAGACAAAAGGGTACCTTACCTAGTCAGCCAATAACGAATCCTAGGAATTCTTAACAAGCTCATTTAGCTGAGGATCAATTAATGAATCAATGTAATGCTGTTCATACATTGAGGTCGGGAAAAAAATTTGATAACCAAGTGTTAATACCATCTAATCCCATTCAGCATAACCACAATCAAGCGTCCACCTCATCTAATCCAAATCCTTCCAAATCTGACGAATCTGAAAAAGATAAGTAAACCAGTCAAGTGCACCAGCCTATAGTACCATTTCCTAATAGGCTGAAAAACAACAAGCAAAATTCACACATGGATAAGATAATGGAGATCTTCAATCAAGTGAAAATAAATGTGCCACTTCTTGATGCCATCCAACAAGTCCCATCCTATGCTAAGTTTCTTAAGGACATGTGCACCAAGAAGAGAAAGACTAATGTACTCAAAAAGGTCTTCTTAGCCACTAACATTAGTGAGCTACTGTCGGGTCAGATCCCTATCAAGTATAAGGATTCAGGTTGTCCCACCATTGCCTGCACAATAGGACAAGCCGAGATTAGTCATGCACTTCTTGATTTGGGGGCAAGTATCAACTTGCTTCCATTCTCAGTTTATCAACTACTCGGGTTGGGCGATCTTAGTCCAACTCGAGTCACTATCCAATTGGCTGACCGTTCAGTGAAAGTTCCAAAAGGGAGATTAATGATGTCCTTATCTGGGTCGGCGAGTTTATTTACCCTGTTGATTTTATAGTTCTAGAGACACAACCTGTGTCTAATCCTAGGGCTCAAACTCCTGTTATCCTAGGGAGACCATTCCTTGATACTACTAATGCCATCATCAATTGTAGGAATGGGTCCATGAGGTTAACCTTTGGGGACATGACCAGAAAAGTTAATGTCTTCAACCTAGGAAAACAACCCCCTGATGTTGAGGACCAAACATTTGAAGTCAACCTCATCGAGAACTTAACAAGTGAACATAGGAAAGAATTGGAACTAGAAACTGAGTGTGAATTCGGGTTAGAGTTTGACGACTTTAATCTTGATCAGGTTGTTGAGTCAGCTGTGAATTGGGCCTCGAACCCTATTTCACCAAATATGGAGCCAACAAATTTGACTAATCCTTCCAGTGAGCCTTCCTCTTCCTTAGAATTGAAAGCCTTACTTGCGCATCTTAAGTACGTTTATTTAGGCAAACAAGAGATCTTTCCTATCATCATTGCCTCCCATTTAAATGACGGGGAAGAAGATCTTAAAGTAATTCTAAGAAAACATAAGGAAGCCATTAGTTGGACTATGACTGATATAAAGGGAGTCCAACCATAGTTCAACATCGCATTCATCTCAATGAAGATGCAACACCTAAAAGAAACCCGCAATGTAGGTTAAACCCTATAATGCAAGATGCTGTTCATGCTGAAACTGTGAAACTCTTAGATAATGGGATAATCTATCCCATTTCTGATAGCCAATGGGTCAGTCCTGTCCAACGGTTCCAAAGAAATTCGGTTTCACCGTAGTGAAAAATGAGAACAAAGAGTTGGTCCAAACTCGACTTCCCATGAAGATCCGAATTTGCATTGATAATAGGAAGCTTAATGCTGCAACTCGTAAGGACCATTTTTCACTTCTCTTCATTGATCAAATGCTTGAACGTTTGGCAGGCTACGAGTATTTCTGTTTCTTGGACTGTTACTCGGGGTATAATCAGATTCCTATTGCTCTTGAGGACAAAGAAAAGACTACAATCACATGTCCATTTGGGACATTTACTTATCGTCAAATGCCTTTCAGCTTATGCAATACCCTAACAATGTTTAACGTTGCATGTTGAGTCTTTTTTCTGATATGGTAGAACGATTCTTAGAAATTTTCATGGATGATTTCTCCATCTATGGAGATTCGTTCATTCAATGTCTCCACCATTTAGAACTTGTCCTCCAACGTTGTGCTGAGAAAAATCTGACACTGAACTGGGAGAAATGCCACTTCATGGTAAAACATGGAATTGTCTTGGGTCATGAAATCTCCAAGAAAGGAATTGAAGTGGATAGAGCCAAAATTGAGGTTATTGTAAAGCTTCCTATGCCCAAATGCGTGAAGGATATTAGATCTTTCTTAGGACACGCCAGTTTTTACCGAAGATTTATCAAGGATTTTTGCAAGATTGCTAGGCCCTTGACTAATCTATTAGCTAAGGACGTGTCCTTCACTTTCAATGCTGAATGTATGAATTCTTGAGAGAAGCTTAAGAGAGAGCTTATTTCTGCACCAATCATATCTGCACCAGATTAGTCTAAGCCGTTCGAAATCATGTGCGATACTTTTGATTTTGCCATAGGTGCTGTCCTAGGACAACGCATTGATAACAAGCAGCATGTGATTTACTACTCTAGTACGACTCTCAACGATACTTAATTGAATTACACTATTACTGAAAAGGAATTCTTGACAGTAGTGTTTGCCTTAGAGAAATTTCGTCCCTACCTACTAGGGTCCAAAACTACCCTTTTCACCGATCATTCTGCACTTAGGTACCTCATGATGAAGAAGGATGCCAAGCCCCGACTCATTCATTGGATTCTCCTTCTTCAAGAATTCGATCTCAAGATTCAAGGCAAGAAAGGCGTAGAAAATGTCATTGCTGACCATCTCTCACGAGTCCCTAATTCTCCATACAACGAATTACCCATAAATGAGGATTTTCCTGATGAAAATCTCTTAGCTATCTTTAGGGAACCTTGGTATGCTGATATAGTGAATTACTTAGTCACAAACCAAACTCTGTCTCATTGGTCCAAAAACGATATATACCGGTTCTTATCCCAAGTCCGGTATTTCTTTTGGGAGGAACCGTATCTTTTTAAGGACTGTTCTGACTAAATTATTAGGAGATGCATTCCCGATGAGGAGGTTAAGAGTGTTCTATTCTTTTGTCACGAACTTGCATGCGGTGCACACTTTGGTCCCCGCAAGACTGCTGAAAAAGTGCTACAAAGTGGGTTTTATTAGCCCACTTTCTTCAAAGATGCTTATGAATTTTGCAAGACGTGCTCTAGATGCCAGATGGTAGAAAGGATTTCAAAATGAGATATGATGCCCCTCAACCCAATTCTAGAAATAGAACTCTTTGATGTTTGGGGCATCGACTTTATGGGTCAATTTCCTAATTCATTTGGAAACCAATACATATTGGTTGCTGTGGACTATGTGTCCAAGTGGGTAGAAGTCGTTCCTAGTAGAACTAATGATAACAAAGTTGTCATAAAGTTTTTGAAAGAGGACATTTTCTCACGCTTCGGAACCCCTCGTGCTATCATCAGTGATAATGGTACTCACTTTTGCAATAGATCCTTTGAAGCTCTTATGCGAAAGTATGCCATAACTCACAAGTTGTCCACCCTTATCATCCTCAAACCAGTAGGCAGGTTGAGCTTTTCAATAGACAAGTCAAGCTTATCTTGGAGAAGACTGTGAACCAAAACCGGAAAGATTGGTCCACCAAACTTATAGATGCCCTATGGGCCTACAGGACCGCTTTCAAGACGATTCTAGGGATGTCTTCTCATAGGTTAGTCTATGGTAAAGCTTGTCACCTACCCGTTGAGTTAGAGCACCGGGCCTTATGGGCAATTAAGCAGTTGAATTTCGACTTGACTAAGGCCGGTGACCTTCAGAAATTACAAATCTCCGAATTAGAGGAGTTAAGATATGAGGCCTATGAAAATGCTAAGATCACTAATGAAAGAGTTAAGATTTTTCATGATAAACACATCATAAGAAAAACCTTTGTCCCTGAACAAAAAGTCTACTCTATATTTCTAGGCTTCATCTTTTTTCAGGAAAATTAAAATCAAGATAGACTAGACCATTCGTTATAAAAATCGTGTTTTCACACGGTGCAGTAGAGATCAGTGACACCAAGAATGAAAATGACTTTAAGGTAAATAGTCAACGCCTTAAACCTTTCTTGAAATCGGTGTTAGTAAATAAAACGGCTATGGGTTTTTTTGACCCAGTGTATCAGTAACTTTCCTCTTTTCATTTTATTTCATGATCTATACATTTCTTTCATACATTGGGGACAATGCATGAGACAAGTGTGAGAGAGGGTTCTAACATGACTAATATAAAACTAAAAAAAAAGAAGAAAACAAAGAAATATATATATATATACTTTTTGAAAGGTAAGAGCAATATTTTGATATATTTTTTGTAAGAAATTAAGTCAATTTTAAGGAATAGGAAAATCATAATTAGAATTTCTTACACGTGGTCAAAATAAGATGACTTGTTTGATTTTTAGGGTTAGGAAGAAAATTTGTGAAAGTAATTTAGTCTTGATCTTTACCTTGATAAAAATGCACACTTTATACACTTACACACTTAGAGTTCAAAAACGAAGACTCTTATGCCTTATAAAAAAAAGAAAAAACTTTATATGTATAAAAAATAAACAAATCTAATTATTGATTAGCTAGGTGGTTTGGCCTAAGCAAGCCTTAGTATTTATGTAAAAGATAATTAGATAAGTTTGAAATATATATATATATATAAATCCTCTGATTAAGCTAGGTATTTGTGCCTAATGAAGTATAAGTATTCACGCCTAAAAGGGACACATTTTATAAACAAAAACCTTGGTTTCATGACCTTGTCTGCTCGAGTGTTTAAGTCCTTAGGGGTATTTTCTCACCTGGTGCCCTAAAACTGTCTAGTTTGGGTGTCACCGACTTAAGGCTCTTTATGGGCAGATCAGAAAGCCTAATAAAATTGAGGAATAAATACCACCAAAAATAAATATAAATAAGGCATAGGAGTTAATGTTAAAGAACCCTTAGTCAAACTTCATGGTCACGATGGTGCATATATGACTCAGGGTAAAGTAATAGACTAGATGAGAAACACAATTTGACTCTTTACTTTGATTGATGACATATTTTTGAATAGAGATTAAGTTTAGGAATAAAAAGTTTGATATTCCTATAACTTATAAATTACTTGAACCCTTATAAATATACTTCAAATATTTTCTCTTTTCAAAATTCTTTTCAAAAATACTAATATTTATTTTTCTCTTTCTTTATGGATTTTGTGGGTGCAATCCACTGAAAACCCTCCCGAAACAAAACTCGTCCTCTAGGGATAACTTAAAGGTTTAATGGCTTATTGCACATGCTCAGTACAATCGAGTGACCAACAAAAGTGGTCTAATAATTGATTAGAATTAGTTTTGATATTTTGCTCTAGGGCGAGCAAAAGATAAGTGTGAGGGTGTGATCGATCACTTATATTGCATACATGTTGTCACATTACCATGCTTACTATCTAAATAAATCATATTAATAAGTCCTATTTTTCTTTATAAAATGCAGGCCCATTGCTAAAGATAGGAACGAGAAACAAGCCCAAAAGCCCATCAAATTCTGATTTAATTTAGAATAAATTTGAAATCAGGGAATCAGGGCAGATCTTGGAAATCAGAGAGGTTGAAAATCGGTTGAAATGAATCATCCTAAATAAAGCGGTTGAAGCCAACAATCAAAAGCTATTTCGTCAAATCCTGAAGCAAAACAGGAAAACTAGTAGGAGATAAGGGAGAATCACCAAACGAAGAAGCTCCTCCAACCTGGTGTGGCCACCTGGCCACACTATGGCCGCAGAAACGCGGTCAAAGCCACGTTTCCACGGCCGTTTAGTCTTTATTAGGGGAACGTTTGCTCCCCCCGCGTTTCCGCGACCGTTTAGTCTTTGTTAGGGGAGCGTTTGCTCCCCTATCTTTGTACGTCCCCTCCAGTTTAGTTTTTGCCTATAAATACTGTAAATTTCAGAGAAAAAGGGACTGAAACTTAGATTTAGTTTTTCTCTTTGTTTTTAAGGCTTTAGGCTCTTTGTTAGATAGCATAGAAGTTATATCTTTATTTTATAATTTGTAGTTCAGTGCAAATACCAGTGAGAGAGAGGAATTGAGTGATCGTATTCTGAAGATTGAAGTGATATCAATACAAGGATCAAGCTATCTCTTCTTCCACTCCATTTTACGGTATGTCTTGCTTTATTTACTTGCATTATTCTTTGCTTCCATGAGTAGCTAAATCAGTTTTCTAGGCTCACTATTATTCCTCTCTTTGATCCCTCTTCTTTTTGAATGGTTTTGATGAAAAGACCCAATGAATCATTTGCATGCCGAACTTAAGCCTTTCTTCTTGAAAGTATTCTTGAAGGCACATGAGGATGGGTTTGGATTTTTAAACTTCCACTTCTTTTAAAAAAACGTCTCTTGAACTTGTTTTTATCTCATACTTGAACTACTTGATGATTTAACATTCAACTCAAGATGATTTCTTAAAGAAAAGAGTTAATTTTTCTAAACTATCTTTGTGCTTTGCTTAAAACTTTCTAAACTCAATCTTATGTTTTTACCTATGATCAAGTTGAGGCACTTAGATTTCAAAAGAAGAACACATCGTTGAATAGTGAGATAGTGAGCCTAGATCTTCTTCGTATTAAAAAACAATAAATCACTTTTCAAGCCTTATAAAAAATCACCTTTTCCAAAGTCTTCTCTAAATTTTAAGTTTTTCTTTACACTTACCTTCTCTCCATTCTCTTTTCAACTAAAAAACTAACACCATTCTTAGCTTTCTAAACAAAACACCGAAATGCTTTCATCGCATTCCTCCTCGTGGACACGACCCATTAGCCCAAAACTACACGGTAATTCCCTTCACTTTCATTCTTCAATCAGATACCCTTCACCGCTTCCTTATAGTTCATACGAGATAAGTGGTCAAAAGAAATATTACCCAACCGTCTATGTCAAAGCCAAGAATCTTCATTAAAATAATTCAAGCAAGTGGAATTGCATTGTAAATTCATCATTTCAATAATATAAATGTTCTTCTCACGAAAATCAGAAAGAACACAAGAATTCATTTTATTATCTAAAACATTACAACTAGAGTCATCAAAAATAACCCTTAAGCCTTTGTCACATAATTGATTAATGCTTAATTGATTATGTTTGAGGTCATATACCAAAACAATATTTTCAGTTAAAGGAGATGAGCGAATCTTGATATAACATATGCCAACATTTTGCCCTTAGAGTAATCTCCAAAGGTAATGGTGTCACCTTCATTGTACCTTGATAGGGTTGCAAGGTTGTTGATGTCCCATATCATGTGCCTTAAGAAACCTCTATCAATGTACCACCGCTTCTACGTCTTGAAGTCTTGGTGCGTACCTACATCAATTAACAAAGAAGTTGACTTTGGTATTCAAATTTTCTTGAGTCCTAGAGTGTTAGTCTTTCGAACCCAAACAACATCACTAGAAGCATTAAATCTATCATAACAAAACTTAGTCAAGTGACCCTTCCTGTCACAATAGGTGCATGAGTACACCTTGACATATAAAAATGCATGATGTGTTTGTGCATGATGAGCATGTATAGCATGGGTGCGTAGCATGGTGTGCATGATGTGCTTGTGGTAGTGGTGATGTATGAGCATAATGGTGTGTGTGTGTGAAACATGAGGTTTTCTTTGAATTTGCCTCTTTGAAAACATAAACTCTAATCTAGCCTTATCAAATTCAAACTTTTTCAAAATATTTATCAAAGTATTTATCTTAATTTTCATAAAGGAAATTTTATTCTCATCAAAACAAGGAAATTTAACTTTGCATGAAATCTTGTAAGAATTAAAATTTTTTCTGAGTATCTTCAAGAGAAATAGATGAACTTTCCTTTTTCTTTGAAATAATAAGTAATTAGTTTTGCAAAAGCTCATTTTCTTTCTTTGTTTTTAAATATTTATTCTTGAGAAAATTATACTTGTTAGAAAGCTTTTCAAATGCTTCTCCAAGTTCATCCATGGTCACATCACAATCTTCTAGATAAGGTTCCGAAAATACCTTAGCTGTGTTTTCATTAGCCATGAAATACACATTTGCCGTGTCTACTTCCTCTTTGGATTCGCTCTCTGAGTCCCATGTAACTATCAAGGCTTTCTTCTTGTATGGCTTCTTGAAGGTAGAAGGTTTGTTCTTGATCTTCAGGCATTCGGTAATGACATGACCCGATTTTCGACAATTGTAGCAAACTATCTTCTTTTCCTCCTTCCCTTGCCATTTTCTTTTATTTCTAAACTTAGCCTTGTTGTACATCCTCTTTACATTCTTTACTAGGAGGGAAAGATTTTCATCATCTTCTTCTTCATCTTCATCAGAGATGGTATGAGTAAATTTGAAGGCAAGAGTCTTCTTCTTTTGAGGTGCCTTCTCTTCTTTAACTTTTCTTTCCATTTCATAGGTTTTAAGGCTGCTAATAAGTCCAATGAGGTCTATCTCTTCTTTATCATTAAGCTCTTTTAATGTTATTGCCTTGACTTTCCATGAAGGTGGAAGAGTCCGGATGACCTTCCTCATTTTTTAATCATTATCGATTTCATAACCTAAGGAAGCAAGACCATTTGTGATTTTAGTAAACTTGGTAACCATGTCGTCAATACAATGATTCTCATTTATAAAAAAAAATTCTCATAATGGGAATGCAAGAGATCTATTTTACTCCTTGATTGTAATTTCCCTTTATGAGTAACAATCGTGTGACCAAATCTCATGGGTGGATTTGTAATGAATAAATCTTGCAATATCGTCAATACTAAATGCTCAAAGCAAGGCATAGTGTGCCTTAGAGTTAGCATCAAACTTCTTTGTGGCAATATCGGATCAACTGTCCTCATCACCATCGGGTACACTAAATGGCTTGGTCACCGCCTTTGCAACTCGACTTTCTATAGATTGCAAAAATACGTTCATCTTAACATTCAATATGGGAAAGTTAAAACCATTAAACTTGGGAGGGAACTTGATGCTATAGGCCATGAATTCAAGTGTGTATGAAAACAAGTAATGCAAATGAATGATTAGTAAGAGGATCTCTCTAAGGTGGTTAAATCAAAATCTAGAGTTTAAGGCTTTGATACCAATTAAAAAATCACTTAAAGGGGGGGTGAATGGGTGATGATGCTAATCAAATGCGAAATGCAACAAGTTAAAGCAAACAATCCAAATAGTCTACTCAAAGTAAGGAGTTGAAGCCGAATTTCCTACTAAAGGCTCTGGAACTTCTCCTCTTAATTTCTCCAGATAAGAGTTGGGCGCACAATAGCTTCCTTGCTTAAGTGAGGAAAAACCGATAGTCCAATAATCAATAATAATATAGCAACACAAAAGCAATATGACATCAAAAATTAAATAGTAAGTATAAGCACAAGTAGAACAATATAAATAGAAGTAAGAATAAGAGATAAGTCAATCACAAACACAAGTTATTTATTTCGAGATTTGAACAACTTGCTTTATGTCCCCATCTTTACCGCTGAAGGATTTCACTATCCACTAAGGATCATCACAGAAACATCACAAGTACAAAGTCTACCAAGATCCAGAGTATACAACTAACTCTCAATCCTCTTCACAAGATGTAGCACTAAGCCAATTGAGATTTACAAGCTCTTGGAAACCACAAAGGTCACAAGCTCTCTCTTTAAACTTTTAGAGATTTGAATAGAGAAATGAAGCTCAAGAAGTTTTGTGAGTGAAAAATCTTATTGAGAAAATAGAATTTAAGTGCTGAAAACTTCAGAAAATTATTGAGAAATTAGAGCACTTGAAGATTGAAAACTTGAAAAATAAAAACTTGATTTTTCTTGAAAGCCTGATCTCAAAAACTTGTGTAAAACCTTGATTACTCTCTCTGTACTGATTGGCGAAAAACAGATATAAAGTTAAGAGATAGAAGAATGTTATCTAGATGAAGGCGTGTATTTGTCTTTCGCAATATATCTGCGGTAGCAAGAGCTAAGTGGGTCAAATCCTCAGGGAAGAGATACGATAAAAGCTTTTCGGTATCTTTTTACAAACTAAATTGGTTAGGTTATTCTTTTTTGTGCTAAAAAAAATGTTAAGTGTTTGAGGTAGAAAAAAGATGAAGATATGATTTGGTTTTGAAGATTAAGATTTGAAAAGAATTAATGAAATATGGCGTACTAATTATCTACCACCACTAACTTACTAACCTGTGCTAGATTAAACTTCACTTTGATCATAGCAGTTATACCTTAGGAGTTGCATTTAATTCAAGTAAGAGACATAAGATGAAAAATAATCCTATTTGAAATAATCACTAACCAGGAGATAACATTAAATTATCAAAGTTTCTCAAGCATAAAATAAGAAGAATAACCAACATTAAACTATCAAGACTATCTAAGCATAGGATAAGAAAAACCATTGGAAAGTACTAGCAAATATTCGACTAGTCCTATCATCACGTGACTTCAAGAACTTAAGCGTATTTCTAGGGTCAAGCATGTATAGGTCTTAATTGATTTATTCTAACCTAGAATTAGAAATAGTGATGGAAAAGACTAGTAAAATATGAAAACTATTAGTTAGGCTTGATCTAAACTAAACTAAGAAAGCATGTAAAGAAAGCGAAAGTAATTAAACAATGAAAAGAACTCGAAAAGAAGAATAATAGAATCTTATTTATTGAGCTGTCACCATCAAAGTACAATCGCTCCTTCATTCTTTACAAATCTTTCTCTCAAACTAAAACTAGAAATTACAATGGAGAAGAAACTAAAAAAAAAAAATCATAAGTTAGATTCCAACATTAGATCTGAGATACCCTCCTTTGCTGCCTCTGGGGTGCTATTTATAGGGAAAAATAGAAAGTAAAATTCCAGTCGAACTCTCACACCAAACCGCCAAACTAACTGCCAAAAGAAAGCCGTGAAAATGCGACTTTTGCCACGTTTTTGCGGCAATATAGGGGAGTCTGGGACTCTGTTTTGGTGTGTGGCCTCATCTGGTCTGTCCATTTGATGATATATCCTTAGAATCTTCGTTTGAACTCCAGAATTTAAAATAATCTTGTTTCCTAGATAACTTAGGAAACATATCTATAAATCCGAGTTTAAATTTGAATTACCTTCCTTTATCTTTTACTTGGAGCTCAAGCAACCTGATTTGAATTGGTTGTCTCCTTTATCTTTGAATTAGGATAGGGATTATCTTCTTCTATCTTTCTCTTCATCTTTATTTCAAATTATTTTAAATTAAAATTCAAATTTAGAAAGGATAAGTGGATAAATGGATGAAATAGAAGCTTCTTCTACTTTTATCTTCCTTTTAAATAACTACACACCATAGACAAATAAAGAGTTAAATAGTAAAATTAATTAAAGGATAATCAAGGATAAATGTGCAAATATGATGATAATTATGTAAAATTAAGATGCAATCGCACCCCCACACCTATCTTTTGATCGTCGTCGAGTAAAACTAAAAAAGAAAAATTAATCTAATTTAACTCACTTTCATATGAATCACGTTTGTATTTAGCACGTGCAACAATCCGTTAAACCTCTAGATTATCCCTAGAGGACGAGTTTTATCTCGTGAGGATTTTCAGTAAATTACACCCATAAAATCTAGAAAAGAAAAAAATAAAATGTTAGTATTTTTGAAACTCATTTTTGAAATTGAAAAAATATTTGAAATTTTTTATAAAAATCAAGTAAATAAGTCTTAAGATACCAAATTATTCAATCTTATACTTATTCTCTATTTGAAAATTTATAATCAATCTAGGTAAGAATTTAAACTAAATTTTTATCTAATCTATTATTTACCCTAAGTCATATGCTTCTTTGTGACCGTGATTGTTCACTCAGGATTCTTCAACTCTAACTCTTATGCCTTATATTATTATTTTTTTGAAAGAAGATTCGAAGTATTACCATTTCGTTGCTCTTTAAGCACTTCCTTTTTTTTATATATATAGCTCATTTAATTTTTTTGTATAAATATCAAGGCTTCTTGAGACCCTAATACCTAACTGATTGATTATTAGATGTGCTAATGCATGCATATTTTTTTTCAAACATACCTAATTACCTTTTGCATAAATACCAAGGCTTTCTTAGGCCAAAGCACCTATCTAATTAATAGTTAGATTTGTTTATTTTTCATATATATATATTTATAAATAAGGTAAAAGAGTGTTTATTTCAAATCCTAAATGTGCAAGTATATGAAGAATGCATATTTCATCAAGGTAAAAAGCATGACTAAATTACTTTTCCAGTTTTTCCTCCTAATTCTAGAAATCAAAAACATAATTCATTTTGACAAATATTAAGAAATCCTAATTGTTATTTTCCTATTCCTTAAAATAACTTAATTACTTACAAAAAAAAATATTGTTTTTTCAAAAAGTTTTTTAAAAGAATTTTTTTTGTTATTAAACATGCATATGTTAGTATGTTAGCAAACCCTTCCCCATACCTATCTTATGTATTATCCTCAATATATGAATGAATGCATGTATGCATGAAAAAAAAGAAAGGGAAGGCAAAATGTTACCTCAAGGTCGTTGTTTCGGTGGGGGTCGGATAGGGCCAAGCTTGCTACCCAATCTAAATAACGTAGAGTTTTAAGGAACTCACTTTTGATGACCTCTTTCTTATTTACAGTTTTATTATCCCATTATGACTAGGAGCATAGAAAATACTAACATGAAAATCATCTTTGTTATTTGACCAATCTTGGAATATCATCTCGGAGTCATAATTGTCTACACCTAAGTCCAACAATAGAATGTGATTTGAAGGAATGGTTTATTTGGGCTCCAAAGTTATGGGTTCGGGAACCAATACTAACTTGGGAGATTTAAATTTAGGTTTAAGAGTCAGATTTGGTTCAAGAGTTTGATCCAGATCAATGAATTAACGTTCACATTCATTTCCCAACAATGAATGCAACTATCCAAAATAAGTGGTTCGTGTTCAAAATCTGTAGGGACAGGAATCAGTGTTGGCTCAGGAACTGGATCTAAATCAAGTGAAGATACCAAAGTCAACATAGATATAAAAAGTGGAATTGAATCAAAAATTTGAGAATCGGTGTCACATTCATCTTCAATTTCAATTTCATTTAAATGAAAACTTGCCAATTTGTCAATGGATTGGTATTGGTTAAGTTCAAGGTTTTGTGTTAAAATTGAATCTTTGTCAAAGTCTTCAAGATACCATGATTCTTGGTTTTTATCAATATGCCTAGAAGCGTCGAGAATAGTCAAAGATTGGGTAGGGAGAGTTTCCTCATCCTACGCTATTTTCCAATCGACTAAATCTTGCTTCTATCATATCAAATGAATCACTTTGGAATTGAATCATGAACTCCATATTCTTTTCTAAGTTGGTATGTTCTTCTTGTTGTGGCGGGGCTTGGAAACTAGAGTAAAGATGCATCTTCTAACTTCTTAATTCGTCGCTCAACTTTTTATAAAATTTGTTCTTCTGTTGGTTGTTCTGGAAAATGGGTATATGAAGATGATTGTTAGAAACATGGTTAACAATTTGGCTCAGGGGCGTAGTATCCCCATCGACTCTGTGAAGAGTAGAGATGATTATTCCAATTTTATCCATAAACTTGAGATTGGGCATACGTTGATTCGAATAAGACCAACCTACTTGATTAGTTAAAATATTGTTGGTTAAAGTTATGCCATGCAGGGTTGGTGTAAATCGGGTTGAAAGAGGTCGGAGTAAAATATGGATTACTATTAAAGTTAGAAAAACTATGGTTATAATCTATATTACTCAAAAAATATCAAAACAAAGAAAAGAAAAAAAATCTAGCATAAGTTAAGGTAAACCTTAGACCTAGATGACTCCTAACTGGTTGACTGTCCACGGGAGGTATATTGCAGAATCTAACGAGAAGTTAATTGGTCAGGTAGGTGACAAGATTGATGTGAGGTATCCACGCAAGAGACAGGTATAACTAAACCAAACCACTAACCTTTGAGGTTTTGTCTCTCAATCGCCTACCTTAGTCATCGATTTGGCAAAGTTAAATTCTAACAACTTCATCATGAAGTCAATCTCCTATTGAGTTGAGGTGTCCCTAGGGCAAGTGTCTGCTCAGATTTTAATTAGGATTGGTTAGTGAGTGAGGAGAAGGTTTTGGGGCAAGGGAGGGTCATGATTTTCCCACCTTATCTTTTTATGGGATTTGCCCTTAATTCTCTTTCGTTCAAGTGTGCAAGGATATAGATAAGTAGCACTTAGTGAAATTGTAAATCACCCAAAAGTGTTTCCAATTCTAGATGCAATGCAAATGTACCTTATCTCCAGCACTCTTCAACAGTAATTTAAAATAAATAGAATTAAACGAATGCCCTAAGATGCAACGTCTAATCGTGTTTTAAACAATTACAAGCACTGATTACTGTTGGATTAGAATTAATATGTACAACAGGCTAACAGGGAAAAATAATAACTGCAAAAACTATAGAATTGCAATTCAATCACCCTGCAAAGAAGCAGGCTGACCAACTCCTCTACTTTGCCACAAAAATGCGGTAAAAGCCGCGTTTTCGTGGCTTTGTGGTGGAGTTAGGTGCTCTGTCTTCTAGGGCATAGTCACCAAGCCTTTGTTGATATTCTGCAATATTCAGTTTCCTGTGATTTGCCCCTGTACATGAAAACAGAGAAGAAAAGTTAATCAATTAGTAAATAAAAGAAATACTGTTTCCTCCCCGACAACAACGCCAAAATTTGATTGACAGAAAACAGAGATAAAGTTAAGAGCTAGAAGGATGTTATTTGGATGAAGGCGTGTCTTTGTCTTTCGCAATATATCTATGGTAGCAAGGGCTAAGCGGGTCAAATTCTCAGGGAAGAGATGCGATAAAAGCTTTTCTGTATCTTTTTACAAACTAGATTGGTTAGGTTATTCTTCTTTATGTTAAAAGAAAAATACTATGTTAAGTGTTAGAGGTAGAAAGAAGATGAAGATATGATTTGATTTTGAAGATTAAAGTTTTAAAAAGAATTAAAAGAATATGACTTACTAATTGTCTATCACCACTAACTTACTAACCTATGCTAGATTAAACTTCACTTTGGATCATAGCAGTTATACCTTAGGAGTTACTTTTAACTCGAGCTAGAGACATAAGATGAAAAATAATTCTATCAGAAATAATCACTAATCAAGGCCTAACATTAAACTATCAAAGTTTTTCAAGCATAGAATATAAAGAATAACCAATATTAAACTATCAAGGCTATCAAGCATAGGATAAGAAAAATCATTGGAAAGTACTAGCAAATATTCGACTAGTTATTATCATCATGTGACTTCAAGAACTTAAGCTTATTTCTAGGTTAGGCATGTATAAGTCTCAAATCAGATTATTCTA
Source organism: Agave tequilana (assembly GCA_038442645.1). Lineage (NCBI taxonomy): Eukaryota > Viridiplantae > Streptophyta > Magnoliopsida > Asparagales > Asparagaceae > Agave > Agave tequilana. The sequence goes on along the minus strand of JAVJIF010004131.1, from coordinate 216,295 downwards.
ACCTAGATATAGAAGTAATGGTGGAAGAGACTAGTAAACCATGAATTTGTTAGGCATGATCTAAACTAGACTAAGAAAGCATGTAAAGAAAACAAAATAAATAAAGTAAGTAAAGAAAGTAATTAAATAATAAAAAGAACTGAAAAGAAGAACAATAAAATCTTGTTTATTAAGCTGTCACCATCAAAGTACAATCACTCCTTGCTTCTTAACAAATCATTCTCTCAAACTAAAACTAGAAATTATAATGGAGAAGAAATTTATAAAAAATCCTAAGTTAGATTCCAAGATTAGATCTGAGATTCCTTTGCTTCCTCTGGGGTGTTATTTATAGGAAAAAAATAGGTAGTAGAATCTCAGTCGAACTCTTACACCAAACCACCAGAAGAATACCATAGAAAAGCGGCTTTTGTGGCATTGTCGCGGCAATATAGGGGACTTTGGGACTTTGTTTTGGTGCATGGCTTCATCTGGTCCGTCTGTTTGATGATATATCCTTAGAACTTCATTTGAACTCCAAAATTTAAAATAATCTTGTTTTGGTACTTGGCTTCATCTGGTCCGTCCATTTGATGATAATATGCACTTTGTGATAGTAAAGATTTTTGGGATTTCAACTCTAACCATCAAGCCATCTATTTATATATATATATATATTTCTTTCTTTTTCTTCCCTTAGTTTTCTTAGACTTTCTAGTTTACTCGGGTAGTGTGTCTTTAGTCGATGACTCCCAAATTAGATGATCTTAGGGCAAGATGAGAAAACATCCCTTAGCCTTAAGGACTCGAGTAAACAAGGCCACAAAACTTAGAGAGATTATTTGTTTCTTTTGACTACCGTTAGGCGTGAATAATCATGCTTCTTGAGGCATAGTTAGCCAGCGTTAATAAGTAATTTTTTATTCATATATACCATATTTTTTTATTTATTTTGCTTTATGGCATTTTAGGTCTTTGTTTTTATCCCAAAAATGTGTAAGTGTGAAGTGCATAATATCTAAGGCAAAAAATTCAGGATAAAATTTTCTCTCCAATCTATCTTAATTAGCCTATAATTTTAAATAAGATATATTATTTCGAATAGCTTTAAGATGTCATAATTAAGGCTTCCTTAATTTCTAAGATCATCTTAATTTTCTTAAAAATAGATCAAAACTTTATCTCTTATTTCAAAAAATTTTTAAAGAAAGAGAAAATTCCTAAATAAAAAGGAAAAATTCTAAGAATATCCTAAAAGAAGTGAAAAAGAAAGAAAATCTAAAAACTCTACATTAGTAGACCCTCCCCCAAACTTATCTCATGCATTACCCTCAATGCATCATGAATGTATGTATGCATGAAAATACAGAGCGAAAGAAAAATTTACCTTAAGGTGGTGGTTCCGGTGGAGGTTTGATTGGTCCACGAAATGCGGCCCAATCCAAATTGTGTGGAGTTCGCAGGAACCCGCCAATGACCTCTCTAATAGAACCCATTATTATGATGTATATATGAATGACCTTTTTAATGAATTTTACCCCATCTAATTTCAAATTTTTACATTAATTTCAGAGTCATTATTTTTAGCACTTTTCTCCCAAAATAGAGTGTGAAATGATGGAATGATTGATTTAGGCTTAGAAAATACAAGAACTAGCATCGACTCAGGAAAGTGACTGAAATCAAGTAATGGTTCAGGAGTCAAGATTTGTTCAGGAAGTGGGTCTAAATCAAGAAGTTGAAACTCTAGTCCACATTCATTTTCCCACAATGGAATGTGACTTTCTAAGATTGGTGATTCAAGTTCAAGTATGACAGGTTGGGAATTAAAACTGGCTCTAGAATGTTGCTCAAGTTGAATAACAAAACAAGAGTCAATATTAATTCAGGATTTGAACTGGATCACAAATTTGTGAATGGGTCACATTCTTAATTGAGTTCAATTTCATAAAAATGAGAACTTGCTAATTTGTCAATGGGACTTTCAACTTGAAAAAATGTTTGAAGTGAGGTAAAGATACCAGAGTTAACATTGAATCAAGAAGTGGAATTGAATTATCAATTTGATGTTCAAGATCACATTTGATCGGTCACATATATTGCATATATATTATCACATTATCATGTTTATCATCTAAATAAATCATATCAATAAGTCCTATTTTTCTTTATAAAATGCAGGCCCATTGCTAAAGGATAGAAAAGAGAAACGAGCCCAAAAGTCCATCAAATTTTGATTTAATTCAGAATTAATTTAAAATTAGGAAATCAGGGCAGATCATGGCAAATCAGAGAGGTTGAAAACCGATTAAAATGAATCTTCCTAAATCAAGTGGTTAAAGTCAAAGATCAAAGGCTGTTTCATCAAATCCTGGAGCTGAAACGGGAAAACCAGCAGGAGATAAAATCAGAACATAAAACAAGGAGGTGTACCCCTGGGTGTGGCCACCTAGCCACACCTAGCCCCGTTTTGACAGCTTGTTAGGATTTGTTGGGGGAGCGTTTGCTCCCCCTATCTTTGTACGACCTTTCTCGTTTGGTTTTTGCCTATAAATACTATATTTTTCAGAGAAAAAGGGACCAAAAATTAGTTTTAGTTTTACTCTTTATTTTTAAGCTTTAGGTTCTTCATTAGATAGTATAGAGAAGTTGTATCTCTATTTTCTAATTTGTAGTTCAATCAAATATCAGTGAGAGAGAGGAATAGAGTGATTGTAATATGAAGATTGAAGTGACATCAATAAAGGATCAAGCTATCTCTTCTTCACTCCAATTCACGGGTATGTCTTGCTTTATTTTCATGTCTTATTTTTCATCTTCCATGAGTAGCTAAATTTATTTTCTGGGCTCATTATCGTCCCTTTCTTCGATCCCTCTTCTTTTTGAATGGCATTGATGTAAAGACCCAATGGAATCATATGCATGCCTAAACTAAGCCTTTCTTGTTTGAAAGTGTTCTTGAAGGCACATGAGGATAAATTTAGATTTTTAAACTTCTACTTCTTTTAAAAACATCACTTGAACTTGTTTTTATTTCATACTTGAAAGACTTGATGATTTAACATTCAACTCAAGATGATTTCTTAAGAAAAAGAGTTAACTTTTTCAAAGTATCTTATTTACTTTGCTTAAAACTTTCTAAAACTCTAGCTTAAGTTTTTTCCTATGATCAAGTTGAGGCACTAAGAATTTTAAGAGAAGAACACATCGATGAGTAGTGAGATAGTAAGCCCAGATCTTCTTTCTATATTAAAAATCAATAAAATAATTTTTAACATTTTTTAAAGATCACCTTTTCCAAAGCCTTCTCTAAGTTTTTCACTTTTTCTTTTAATCACTTCCCTTCTCTCCATTCTCTTTTGAACTAAAAAGAAAAAAAAAGAAAAATACCAACTCTATTCTTTGTTACTTAACAAAAACACCGAAAAGCTTATATTGCATTCCTCCTCGTAGACACGACCCGTTAGCCCAAAGCTGCACGATAATTCTTATCACTTTCAATTAATAATCAATTTTTGGCGCCGTTGCCAGGGAGGGAACGGTGTAATTATTTTCTAATAAGTTTGGTGTCTTATATCTGGGACATCAAGATTCAGATTTAGTACTCAAGCTTTGTAGGAGAAGACTTACTATTCTGTGCCCCTACTCTCAAAAGTAGGAAACAGAATTTCAAGAAATTGCAGTGCAAAAGTTAAAATTTTGTTGGACTACTAAAAAAAGTTTTTTACAGGACATATTGCTTGCAAAAATAAAGTTTTTATGTATTATTATTCTTGCCATACCTGATATTCACAATCCCTATTTTTAATCCAATAGTAATTTGACTGATTGTTAATTGGTTAAAAAACGTTTAGACTTGTATTCTAGGCATTTGTCTAATTACATTTATTTTAAAATTACTGTTGAAGATAACTGGAGACAAGGTACTTATGCATAGCATATAGTTAGGAAATATTCTTGGGTGATATTTGCTTGTGAATGTTACTTTTCTATATCTTGCACACTCAGCACAATCAATTCTAAGGGCAAAACTCAAATCAAGATAAGGTGGGGAAGTCATTACCCTTCCTTAGCCCACAAATCATCTCCAAGCATGCACAACCTAAGCTTAAGTAAAATCTGATAGACGTTGGCATTAGGGACATCTCGAACTCAGTAGGAGATTATCGTAAGTGGGAAGGTGTTAGAATTTGACTCCTGCCAAATCAGTGTCTAGGAAAGGGATTGAGGGCCGAACCCCGAAGGCTGGTGGTTTGGCTTAATTAGCCCCGTCACTTTTACACGGATACCTCCCACCAATCTTGCTCTGACCTGGATGATTAGCTTATGGTTAAAGTTTATATTATACCTCCTGTGAACAATCAACCAGTTAGGAGTTGTCTAGGTCAAGGTTACATTAAACTAGGCTTGGTTGTTTACTCTTGTTGACTATTGGTAAACTTATTTGTGATTGTGTTTGTGTATGCAAGTGTGGTCAAGAGACCCTAATTCATCTAGGTTAACTAGAAACACATCACCACTCAAGTTTAAATCAGGACCAGATCCAGTTATGGCTCAACCGATATCTTTACAGGATAGGTTCTATCCCATTAGAATCTCACTTTCATCTTGCATTCAACTTCCATCGGTTGGTGAATACAGTTTTAAGCTCAAGCCTCAGTTCATCAACACATTCCCCAAGTTTCATGGCTTAGAGTCCGAATATGCTTATTTCTTCATAAGAGAATTTGAGGAAGTATGTCTAATGATGAAAATCACACACCTTATAGATGATGCTATTAGGTTGAGATTTGTCCCTTTCGCTCTTAAGGACTTAGTCAAGAAATGGCTTTATAGTTTAGCGGCCGGCTCTATCACATCTTAAGATGGTTTCATCAAGTTTTCTTAAAGAAATTCTATCCAATTCACAAGACCACTGTCGTTAGAAAAAATATCATGCAGTTCAAGCAAGAATCTAGTGAACTGTTTTAGAGGTACTTTGAACACTTTAAAGACCTCCTTGTCCAATGTCCTCATCATGGAATGGAATAGAGAAATGGCGACAATGCCAAATTCTTTATGACGGTTTTGACTATTCTATCAAGACCCTTTTAGAAAGCATGTGCTAAGGGGGATTCTTGCAGAAGGATGAAAATGAAGGATGAGATTTATGTGAGAATCTAGCTTAAAAGACCATCCAATGGGAACCTACTAGTGAAACCTCGAGGAACTCAAACTTCATCTCTTCAAAAGGAGGTCTCTATTCTATTGAATCATCCATAGCTAACGAGGCTAAGTTAGCTAACCTAGCGAGAAGACTGAAAGTTTTAGAAACTAAGGAACCAAGTCTAGTCAATTAAGTCAGCCCAAACCAATTTTCAACTCTGGGCTGTACTTACTGTCAAGCCATGAATCATGTGTTTGAGGAGTGTTCTCTGTTTCAAGCTCAACAACACTTTCCAGAACCGATGAATGAGGCCATTTCAAGGCCGAACAATAATCCTTATGCACCACCATACAATCTTGGTTAGAGAAATCACCCGAATTTTTCATGCAGCAAAATAACAATGACCACTCACGGTCAAATCATGCAAGCCACTTCCATCATGCTAATAACACTTCCAATCATCAACCCATTTTTCTAATTTTCATCATAATTCTCCCAACCATCCACCTAACTTCTTAAACTATCAACAAAACTTTCCCAACTAAGCTCCATAATCTTTCTTCCAGAATCCTCAACTAGAAAGGAGAATGATTGACTTTGAGAGAAACATAGAAAGATACATGAAGAACTAAGATTCTCTCATGCAAACTATACAGAGGTTAGAGATTCAAATGAGCCAATTAGCCCCTCTACAGAATGTGTGACAAAAGGGTACCTTACCTAGTCAGCCAATAATGAATCTTAAAAATTCTCAACAAGCTCATTTTGCTGAGGATCAATTATTGAATCAATGTAATGCTGTTCATACACTGAGGTCGGGAAAGAAAGTTGATAATCAAGTGTTAACACCATTAATCCCAACACAACCACACTCAACCATCCACCTCATCTAGTCCCAATCCGTCCAAATCTGACGAATCTGAAATAGATAAGTCAACCAGTCAGGTGCACCAGCCTATTGTACATTTCCTAATAGGCTAAAAAATAACAAGTAAAATCCACATGTGGATAAGATAATTGAGTTCTTCAATCAAGTGAAGATAGATGTGCCACTTATTGATGCCATCCAACAAGTCCTATGATGTGCTAAGTTTCTTAAGGTCATGTTATTGGCCCAGAGGCCTTCTACTCTAGTTTTGATGATGATTAACTCATGTAGTTATAGTTTACTAATAATCTTGTGATATTTAATTTCAGATATTTAACCAAGATATTAGTAGGTGATTAGCTTCAACAAAGGTGTTTTGGAGCTTTCACATGGTGATTCAAGAGCCTGAGCGTTAAAGTTCATATCTAGCACTCGTTGGAGTCAAGCTCGATGGATCACGTTTGGATCGAGTCGACTTGGAGACGGCGCTCTATAAGAAGATCTCGATTTATTTTAGAATAGTTAGTTTAGATCCATTGTTAAAGATTAGATAGTGTGATATGCTCAAGTTTATAACACACACACGTTTCATGCTTATTGATTTTGATGATTTTAGTTTAAACCGATCATGGTTTTCATGAATAGATAGAATCAAAACAAATTTACATGGTTTAATGTATATTAGATTTATTCTATACACATCAATGCTTCAACTATTTAAACAAACTTAGTTTGATAGTCTATTTTATGAGTTTGGAGTTTTGGTATTTTAATAAAACTTATTTTCGGATTTAATGTCAAAAAAATTGATATATATATCTTTATATGCATATTGGATTATATCCATATACTATATGCCTCAAAATTGTTTCAATATCATGTTTTTGTATTTGGATGAGTTTTGGACAAAATGATTTTTCAATTCACAAATCCAAGTTTTGAAAAATACTTGGTTTTCGGCAAAATTTCTAAGTTACAAAAATAATTCAAAATGTTTGTAACATGGTTTGATTTTACTAAAACATGTTTGTATATTAAAGTATTATATTGAAACTATTTTTGTGGATTTTTAGAGATTTTATGGGATTTATTTGATAATTAAAAACTCAAGTTTTAAATCCTATAACCAGATCTGCTAGGCCCTGGCGGTCGACCGGGACGGTCGACCGGACCAGTGGTTGGTCGACCGGACTGGTGATTAGTCTCTAATTTTGCATAATTTGTATCACATCTTCACATTAATTTCATATTAAATTCTGCTAATAAAGTTTTGCTTGCTTGATTCTAGGCCCATGGTGTGCAATGAAGAAGAAGACCCTAAATCACCATTTAATTGGTGATTAAAAGCCTATTAAAGATAGCCATTGACCTAGAGAGCTGATTCTATAAAAACTAGGGGCTGCAAAGACGAAACCGGGCGCAGGGCCTGACAGGGGACAGACGGGACCGCGCGCGGCTCGAAGCGCCGAGCGCGCGGCCCTAGTATGGCCGCGGCCCCGGCCGCGTTTTGGGCCAGGGCCTGTCTCCTGGCCCTCCTCTTCCCTGGTGGCTATAAATACCCCCTGGGTTCCAGAGAAAGAAGATATGCAGAGTTTTTAGGGTAATTTCCATTTCCATGTTGTAGTTTAGTTTAAGTTAGTTGTATTTTCCATTTTGTAGATCTTGTAATCGGGAGAGAGAGTGGTTCATGCTTGGAATGCGAGAGTGCTTGTAATAGAAGGTGACAATCTATGAAAGGTGCTCTCTTTACCTCTCTATATTTTCTTCTCTCTAATCTTTTACATGTGTAGTTAAACTTTTCTCTCATGGCAACTAACTACTAACTGCTAACTGCTAACTTGCTAATTTCTTATTTGATAATCCACATGAATCTAATAGCCTCGGTTTGGCCTTGCTTCTGCAAGAGCCATTGATGGCTAATGATGATGGATCTAACACTCTAATTTCCTAACCACTAACAAGCTAACATTACTTTACTCCATGCTTACTTTTCTATAGTATTGATGTTTAAGTGTAGCTTGCACTTGTTTGATGAGTTGGGTTGTGATGAGTTACATATGAGTCATGCTTTGTAAATCTCTTGAACCAAGGACTAGTGATGGCCAATGATACATGTGAGGCAACTATCACTAAGAGGTTAGAATGTTGGTGGAGTCATTGGTAGTTAGTAGCCATGGGTTTTCTTTCCTTTTCACTTTATTTTAGATATACATACAAAAATCACAAACATATTCTTTTCTATGTTTTCCACTTCTTTGTTTTCACCGTGCTTCTCTTTCATTCTTTCTTTTCTTTTCTTTTCATTCTTTAAAACTTTGAAGAATCTTTAACAAACACGTGAATTAACCGGTAATGCTTCTATCGCCTCCCATCCTTGTGGATTCGACTCGTTTTAGCCTCTATGCTATAACGGAAGTATCGAGGAAGCCAAAGCACACACATTTTAAATCTTAACTTCAAAACATACACTTTTTTTGTGCGCGATTTTACCCCGATCAAATTTTGGCGCCATTGTCGGGGATGGGAACGGTTTGATTTCACAAGTTTGCTAACTTTTCTTCTTTGTTTTTTGGTGTGCAGGTTAAAGTTTTAGCATTGCAGAAGTCCACACTTGCTCAAGTGTGGTTGGGTAATTCTTGTATATTTTTTATTCTGCTGCTATTTTTTTTATATTACCTGTGCACTGTAAATAACTGTAAGAACTAAATTATAGAAATTGGATGCTTTAAAACGGTTTAAACATTTGCATCTAGGCACGTGTCAATTTTTATTCCAATATACTGTATTTTATTCTTATGTTGTTGTGATATTGATAGGAGGTGTACATATGTCATCGCATATAGTATAGGACAAACACTTCAGTGATTACTCGCTTTTTTGTGTTCATGCTTATCTATATTGTACACTTACACAAATTTAACTTAAGGGCAAAACCCAATACAAGATAAGGTGGGTTACCCTCCCTTAGCCCAAAAATCACCTCCCCACTCACACAACCCAAGCCTTAATAAAAACTGCTAGATGTTGGCCCCTAGGGACATCTCAGACTCATTTAGGAGATTGACCTAAGGGAGAAGTTGTTAGAATTTGACTCTTGCTAAATCGGTGTCTAAGGTTGGGGATTGAGAGGCGAAACCTCAAAGAATAGTGGTTTGGCATGATTAGGCCCGTTGCTACGGCACGGATACCTCCCACTGATCTTGCCCCTACCTGGCTGATTAACTCGTGGTAAGCTTCTGACAATATGCCCCCCGTGGATAGTCTAACCAATTAGGAGTCGTCTAGGTCTAAGTTAACCCTAGCATAGGCTTGTTTTCTTTTTCTTTTTATTTATTTGTTTGTTTGTTTATTTTCTCTTTCTTTTTGTATATTGTGAAATGGATTTTAACAACAACAATTCTTTCAATCAAAATATGAATCCATATTTCACTCCGATCTCATTTGACTCGGATAACTCCAACCCAGCTATGTATAACATGAACCAACAATATATGCCGAGTTGGGATTATCCGAATCAATATGACCCATATCCCCAACCATATGACCATAATTTTCAAAATAATTTCAACTGTTCACAGAGTTCATGGGGATTCACCTACCCCGAGTCAAATTTTCAACCATCTTGTCCACAATTTTCACAATATTCGTTCCCCAATTTTGATTCATATACTCCTTTTCCTGAACCACCAATTGAAGAAAAATCATCATTGGAAAGGAGTATAGAAGAGTCCCTACAACAAATGCAAAATTTGCTCAATTCATAATCCTTTCTACATCAAACTCCACATACTCCTTTTCTAGAGCATCCAATTGAAGAAGAATCTGAGCTAGAAAAGCGTTTGAAAGTCTTTTGTGAAAGAATACAAAACATGTTGGACTCTCATCTCAACCACATTTTCAAGTGTCCTACTTTTCTTTTCCAGTATCACCTATTCAAAATGAACAACTATCAATATTAGACTTGAGTATGGAACCCTTGCGTGAGTTCGAGCAGCAACCGCAAAATCCGATGGACTCACAATTTCACCACAATTTGCAAAATCAACTTCCATACTCATCTTTTCAAGAAAAACCAATTACAAAAAGTATGGAAGACATAATTCAAACTCAACATTCTGTTACCCAACCTGTCGTAGGTTAGACTCAATTATGAGCAATCTGATCAATGAGAGCGAGGAAAATCTTTCTTGTCAACAATTGACCACTCCTTATATCCCTAACTCTACTGATTGGACCCTTGAATCATGTCATTTTGGGAATCCAGATTCAATTTTAGAACACACATTCAAACTTGACCAAATTCCAAGTTATGAAAGTCACCTGGACATTCTGGCAAGTTATCCTTTCCCTGAAATTGAAATCGAACCTGAATGTGATCCTGAACCTCCTGTTGGGAATTTCATTTCACTTTTTGATTCAATAATGACTCTGGTATCTTTACCAGATTTTTTCTCTATTCCGGAGTCAACATTGTATCCTATCCCAGTACACCGTGAAATGGAATCACCTATCTTTTATGATCACACTTCATTGTTGGGGAAAGCGTGTGAATATCACTTCTTTGGTTTGGACCCCGTTTTTGAACCAATTTCGACTCTCATTATTGATTCTCGGCTTGATCTGAGTCAAATTCTCGAGTCAGTATCGGTTTTATTCCTGATTCCTTTGAGTCCAAATCCATCATCTTCCAAAATCACACTTCATTGTTAGACAAGAATGTTGACAAAAATGACTCAATAATTATTTTTGAAAATTGAAAATTAGATGGGGATAAATTTTTTAATAAGACCATTCAATCCATCATTCTTTTCTGGGGTCATATTAGAGAGGTCTTTGGTGGATTTCTAGATGATCCACGATATGTTGATTGGGTCGCAACGTTTGGCCCAATCCGACCACCACCAGAGCCACCCCCTTGAGGTAATCTTCCTTCCCTCTCTATTTGTTTCATGTATTTACACATTCACGATGCATTGAGGACCATGCATGAGATAAGTGTGGAGGAAGGTTCATTAACGTAGTTAGTTTTATATTTTCTTTCTTTTACACTTCTTTTTAATCAATCAAAAAAATTCTTTTATAAAAACTTTTCTTTTCTTTTTTTACAAAACTTTTTGAAACAAGAGAAATAATTTTTGATTTATTTTTAAGAAAATTAAGATTATCTTAAGAATTAGGAAGACCTCAAATTATGAAATTTTAAACCAAGTCAAAATAATAGATCTTGTCTAAATTATAGGATATGAAAGTAAGATTGAAAAGATAATTTGATCTTGAATTTTTTGGCCTTAGATTTATGCACTCCATACTTACACAATTTTTGGGATTGAAACAAAGACTGAAAATGCCATAAAAAAATATATTAAAAAAATAGAATTATGATAATAAAAATCACTTATTGAAGTTGGGTAATTATGCCTCAGGAAGCATGATTATTAATACCTAAAATTGTGAACAAAAAAAAATAAAATAACCCCCTTTAGTTTTGTGGCCTTGTTTACTCGAGTCCTTAAGTCCGAGGGATGTTTTCTCATCTGGTGCCCTAAGACCATCTGGTTTGGGAGTCACCGGCTAAAAGCTCACTACTCGGGTAAATAAGAAAGCCTAAGAAAACTAAGGGAAGAAAAAGAAAAAAATAATAAAAAAATATTTACATATATATTAAATAAATGGCATGAAAGTTTGAGTCGATATCCCAAAATCTTCACAGTCCACAAAGTGCATATTTTCTAAGAATTTTATGAAAGATCAAAGAGTCAATTCAATTTTAAAATTCTTACATTAAATTTATAACAAGATTTTTTGCATTTTGACTTAGTTTAAGAAAGAACAATTTCTGGTTAACCTATGACCTTAGATCACTTATATTTTCACAAAAATATTTCAACACTTTTCTCTATTTCAAAAGAGTTTTCAAAATACTAACATTTGATTTCTTTCTTTATAGATTTTGTGAGTGTAATCCGCTGAAAACCCTCAGGAGACAAAACTCCTCCTCCAGGGGAAACTTAGAGTTTTAACGGCTTATTGCACATGCTCAGTGCAATCGCGTCACCTGCGAAAGTGGTGTAATAATTCCTTAGTTTTTTTTGTTTTACTCGGGACGAGTAAAAGATAAGTATGGGGGTGTGATTAGTCTCTAATTTTGCATAATTTGTATCACATCTTCACATTAATTTCATATTAAATTCTGCTAATAAAGCTTTACATGCTTGATTCTAGGCCCATAGTGTGCAATGAAGAAGAAGACCCTAAATCACCATTTAATTGATGATTAAAAGCCTATTAAAGATAGCGATTGACCTAGAGAGCTGATTCTGTAAAATCAGGGGCTGCAAAGACGAAACCGGGCACAGGGCCTGACAAGGGACAGACGGGACCGCGCGCGGCTCGAAGCACCGCGCGCGGCCCTAGTATGGCCCCGGCCCCAGCTGCGTTTTGGGCCAAGGCCTGTCCCCTGGTCCCCCTCTTCCCTGGTGGCTATAAATACCCTCTGGGTTCCAGAGAAAGGAGATATGCAGAGTTTTTAGGGTAGTTTCCATTTCCATGTTGTAGTTTAGTTTAGGTTAGGTTAGTTCTTCTTCTTCCTCTTTGTATTTTCCATTTTGTAGATCTTGTAATAGGGAGAGAGAGTGGTTCATGCTTGTGTTCGACGGGAGAAAAATTCGCGTAAAGTTTCCTTGAATCAATTGAAAAATTACAACGGACTTACACCCCGGTTACAAGGGAGGGAGGACATTGAGTCTTGGATCCTTCCTTTGTTTAATGCTGGGTTCTTCAAATGGCGGTGGAAAGTGAATCTTGTTTTCCGTTGACCGGGTGAACGTCGAGAACTTCTGGGGATCTTCTCTTCGGATGGTAGACGGAGTGACACAGCTCTGACGACCAAAATCTCAAAGAGATTATAGGTAAAGATTAACTTGTAACGCAGTAAGTTAGCTGAAGAGTTAGACTCTCTTTCCTTCTCTGTGGAAGCTCTCAAGTCAAGCTCTTCTCCTCAGGATTCTCTGATCTGAATCTCTTTTTCTTTTTTGAACGGGGCTATTTATAGAGGTTTCAGGGATGAACGTGCCCCCTAAAAACACTCCATAATGGGGTTAACTTTTCCCGTTATGTGGGCCGTGATTGACCCCATAACCAGGGCAGTTACAACTGAGACGCGGGTGTCGACCCACGCGCCTTGGTGCTGGCTGAGACGAGGGTTTCGACCCACGCGCCTTGGTGCTGCAGTGCTGGCTGAGACGCGGGTTTCGACCCTCGCGCCTTGATGCTGCAGTGCTGCTGAGACGCGGGTTTCTACCCTCGCGCCTTGATGCTGCAGTGCTGCTGAGACGCGGTTTTGACCCTCGCGCCTTGGTGCTGCTTTGATGGCTATAATTAGCCCTGCGTCTGGAGTTTAGGATTCTGCTTTTGACGACTTGTCTTTAATGATCTTTAGACAGCCTACAGCTTGGAATATGAGAGTGCTTGTAATAGAAGGTGACAATCTATGAAAGGTGCTCTCTTTACTTCTCTATATTTTCTTCTCTCTAATCTCTTTTACATGTGTAGCTAAACTTTTCTCTCATGGCAACTAACTACTAACCACTAACTTGCTAATTTCTTATTTGATAATCAACATGAATCTAATAGCCTCGGTTTGGCCTTGCTCCTATAAGAGCCATTGATGGCTAATGATGATGGATCTAACACTCTAACTTCCTAACCATTAACAAGCTAACATTACTTTACTCCATGCTTACTTTTCTATAGTATTGATGGTTTAAGTGTAGCTTGCACTTGTTTGATGAGTTGGGTTGTGATGAGTTACATATGAGTCATGCTTTGTAAAGCTCTTGAACCAAGGACTAGTGATGACCAATGATACATGTGAGGCAACTATCACTAAGAGGTTAGAATGTTGGTGGAGTCATTAGTAGTTAGTGGCCATGGGTTTTCTTTCCTTTTCACTTTATTTTAGATATACATACAAAAATCACAAACATATTCTTTTCTATGTTTCCCACTTCTTTGTTTTCAACGTGCCTCTCTTTTCATTCTTTCTTTTCTTTTCTTTTCATTCTTTAAAACTTTGAAGAATCATTAACAAACACGTGAATTAACCTGTAAAGCTTCTATCGCCTCACATCCTTGTGGATTCGACTCGTTTTAGCATGTATACTATAACGGAAGTATCGAGGAAGCCAAAGCACACACACTTTAAATCTTAACTTCAAAACATACACTTTTTTTGTGCGCGGTTTTACCCCGATCAACCGGTCGACCGACGTACACAAGGACGTGCACGCAGGCCAGCTTGTTTGGCTGGTCGACCGAGCGGTCGACCGACTGAAGTCAACCCACTCTCGGGTTGGCCCGGTCGACCGGGTGGTCGACCGGACAGAGAGCCGTTGCTCTCTGGTTCTAGGCGCGGTCGACCGGCAGGCTCAACGGTCAGAAATTTGACCGTTGGCTAGCCGACCAATAGACTCAACGATCAGAAATTTGACCGTTGGCTGGTCGACCGGCCGGTCGACCGGAAGGTCATATTTGACCTTTCTGCCAGCCAACAGGCAGAATTTTTATGGGGGTTATAAATACCCCATTAGAGAGATGTTTCTCAACAAGTTTTTAGAGAGAAAATTTCAGATCTTTTCAAGTGTTTTAAGAGCAAGTTTTTCAAAAGAGTTTTTGTGTGTAAAGGATTAATCTTCATTTTTTTAAAGTGTTTGTTAATTCAAAGAAAATAGTCTTTTGGGAATTGTTTTTGGTCTAAAAATTCTATATCTATTTGGAGATTTTCTCAAGTGATTTTCTTTATTAAAAACACTTTGTTTTCACACTTGAGCTATCTTGCTATCCTATCTATAGGATCTTTATCCTTATGGGAAAATTAGCTTGTGGTTGTGGAAACCACCAAGTTGTAAACCCTTCTCTTTGTGATATCCCTCTTGTGTAGAGGTTGATTGCTGGAGTGGTGGCTTTGTGCGCTATCCCTCTAGTGAGAGGTTGATTGATTGTATGGCTTTATGCCCTTCCCTCAAGTGTGAGGTGATTGTGCTTGAGTGGCTTTGTGCCTAACCTCTAAGTGTAGAGGTTGTGTTATATCTGAGAGAGGAGTTGTGTACTCCCGGTTAGTATTGCCCCAAATCCTCATTGGAGGTTTCCTTGTGTGGGAAGTCCTATGTGAACAAGTTAGTGGAAATCCTTCTGTGCGAAGACGGGGACGTAGAGCTGGGTGCTCGAACCTCGAAACATGTCTGTATGTTTGTGATTGATCCACTTTCTCTAACTCTCTCTATTACTTTGAGCATTGCGTCAATTGCCATATCATATATATGCTTGTGTTGTTTGTGTGTGCCTCACTTGTGTTTAACAACGAGATCTTCATATAGCACCTCAACTCTTATTCAGAGGAATCAAGAGGAGTTAGTCTAGAGCCCTTCACCGGGAATTCGCTACACTCGTTGGTTACACTAAGTGTGTTGCAATTTAGTTTTAATTTCCGCATTTTGTTCATTAGATTAGCCGTACACCTATTCACCCCCCTCTATGTGTACTTACAATTGGTATCAGAGCCTATGCTCCTGATATTAGGCTTAACCACCTAGGAGTGTGATCTTGGTTTTGCTAATCTATCATTTATATTTGCACACTTATAGTTTGCACTCATGGATAGCCCTCCCATGTTTGAATCTCTAGACTTGATATATAAAGGTTATGATGAGTTGTCATTTAAAAGCACTAGGTTACAAAGTTTACCTTATCATTACCAAGGAATCCTACCTTAGTAATAGCAAGCATATAGAGGCCAATGCACTAGCCCTAAAGGCACTTAGAGCATCCCTTGATAAAAAATATTTACATGTGTTTTCTTACTATGATTCCGCTTTTACAGTATGGAACATTTTGACATCTCCTAAGCTACCAATGCTTATCAATAAGAAGAGGAATCTAGTCAAGACGAGTCCGACGAACGTTGCTCTATGGTCCAAGGGAATGACTCCCTTGAGGTACAATTGGATACTAAACTAGATGCTAGTACTAGTTCATATTGCAATGAGTGTATGGATGCACAAGCCTTAAATGATGAACTTGCTAAAAATTGTGAAAATTTGATTTCAAAATACAAACTTTTGAAAAAGGATAGTTTTGAACTAAAAGAAGAAAACAAAAATTTATCTTCTAGACTTGAGATTGCTTTGCAAGAAAGGGATGAGATTTCAAGTGAACGTGATCATTTAAATCCCAACTTGATCTTGCTCCTAAATGAAAACAAGATTCTGAAAAATAAAAATAATTGTGAAAATGTTTTGAAGAACAATAAAGCTTTCACTTCAAAACTTGATTTTACTTTAAAAGAAAATGTTTCTTTGAAAAACAAAATTGATTTGATTTTACTAGAATGGGAAGATTTTTAAAGAAAAATGTTTCTTTGAAAAATGATTTGTCTACACATGTTTGCCATGCTAGTGTAGCTTCACCTAACTTACCTATTGCATGCACCTCTTCTAAAATTGAAAATGATATATCTATGCTTAAGACGAGTATTGATTGTTTGGGCTCCAATTGAGCCATTGTGCTTTGAACCACTCACGGTTGGAATTTATGTTTCAAAAGAAACAAGTTCCTCTTATGCATGCACACAAATCACGACATACACATGCTTCCCATATTCACTCTCATAACACGATATATGCTCATGTGTACACGTGCACATTGTGGACGTAAGGGCCACCTTGTTAAGTTTTGTTATGATCGTATACATGATTAAATTTGTTTGGGTTAGGAAAGGAGCTAACCCCTATAGACCCAAAAGAGTGTGGATACCAAAGACCACTCCTATTTTTGATGTAGGTGTGGGTTCTCACATGACATGAGAGTGATGGTGCCTTGAGGTGGATGCATTCCGAGCTTAAAGAGGACTATTTGGTTGCATCACTTTCAAGGAGAGTTTGGTGGGAGGACCACCTTGTTTTGGAGAAATGGAGAGTTGCCCTCATAGTTTTGGTAACTATCTCTTACTCCTTATTTATGTTGCATGCTTTTAGATCATTCATTTATAGCATATCTTGTTTTATTGCTCATTATGCCATATGCCATGCTTATTAGACTATTATCATACATGATTAGTATTTGAGACATCCATGTTTAATATGGACTTATACCTTTGTATTCTCACATTTGTTTTAACTAATATGTATGTCCTAGATCTAATGCATGTTCTTATATATAATGATCATATGAGTTTTATTTTGATTTTATGCTTCATGTTTTGATTACTTGTTTGGATGTTAGTTTTCATTAAAACTTGGATATATATACTTGTACAACTAGTGAGCCACAAATAGATTATTATGTGTTTGTGCCTGAATGCTCATTTGTACCCATTAGATGTACTAGTATAGCGTAGTTTTGATGATTCATACATTTGACTTGTATTCCCATTTTGTACATGTTTTCATGTTTATGTTTAAACTTCATGTATATGTCATTGTGTCTAAACTATTAGTTATACATATACATCCTTGAGCCGCTTGCCTTCATGCATATACTTTTGTGGATTTGTTTATATTTGGATATGTATGTATACTTTAGTTTGTACATGACATACATATACCTTGAAGGATTCTAGTTTTGATAATTTTCATGTTTTAAGAAATTTCATATTGAGCTTAATTGCCTATTTCCATGACTTTGTATTTCACATTATACTTATACACTCAGATCATTTTTGTTTACCCATGATTTGTTTTCATGAGACTATATATGCTTTATAGACCCTTGAGTGTTTAATGATCATGTGATTCTCATATTTTCATGGAAAATATTTCTTGTTTTATTCCTTACTTGAAGGATTTCGTACTAGTTTACAAATTTTTCTTATAACTAGTTTGTATTCTTTATTATGGTAGAGTTTTTCAAATATACTATATTTTCAAACTTATTTTTGAAAACCCCTACCCATTTAAGGGCAGTTGGTTGGGCGACCATGCCTTGTATGCTTATTATTAAAAATCCTTTTAAACATGTGCATGAAATGGGTGGTAGGAAGTATGAGTTATACACTTGATCTTATTGTGTTTTCAATTGGTATCATTGGATCTTTTCAATTGGTATCACTATTGACATTCTTTTTGTATACTCATATATGTTTTTATATATGTATGCTTCAATTTCAAATAGTATCAATTTCGATTGGTATTCAATTTTTCATACATATATATATATGCTTTATTTGTGCTTACTCTATCTCTATATCTTTGAGCACAAATTTTGGTTATGCTAAGCTTGATTTCTTAAATGACTATTATATTTCAATTGATTATGTTTCAATTGGTATCTTGTATAAGCTTATGCATCATTTTATTTGGTATTTCATAAAGGGTGAGAAAATTCATATTTCGCCTTTCAATTGCTTTTGTTATTTTACTCCCACACTTTATGTTGAAAAATGATTGAAGAATGATGTTGATTATTTTTGGTATCATATGCTCCTAATGAAAAATTATTTTCAATTGGTACTAATCTTTACAATTGATATCAAGATTACCTATATGTCTACATCATTCAATTGACATCAAAATTTTTGGTTGAATTCTTCAACATGTTTTATTTACTTTCAATTGGTATAATATAGACATGTTTATTTAAATTAAAAACATTTATTTTATGTACTTTCAATTGGTATGTTTTATTTATTTTCAATTGATATCATGATGCATTAAATTGATATATTTTTTTCAATTGGTATCATAATGTTTTGATTTGATTTCACCCCTTATTGATATTTTTGTTTAAGACAAAAAGGGGGAGAACATTGTTTTATTGTTTTCTTTGACCCCTTTATTGATGATTGACAAAAAGGGGGAGAAGTATTTGAGTTTATATGTATGTTTATTATTTATTTGTAAGTTTATATCAAAGTTGGATTCATATTGGTTTCAAGAAGTTTATTGGTATCAAGAAGTTTGTTTTATGTTTTGATGTTTTGTTGATATTGATATCAAGAGAAGGGATAATCATGCTTTGTTGTTTTGGTTTATTGGTATCAAGAACTTTTGTTAAAATTTTTATTGTTGGTAGCAAGAGCTTTTATTGATTATCTTTCAGTTGGTATCAAGAATTTTTATTGATTGGTATCAAGAGCTTTTATTGCTCTTATTGATAAAGTTTTCGATTGAAATTTTTATTGGTATCAAGAGTAATATTTTAAGTTTATATTTTCAATTGATACTTAAGAACATGTTTATTTTAAACAAAAGGAAAAGGAATTTATTTTAAAAATTTGGTGTCAAGAGCATGTTTATTTTATTATGCATGTTTATGCATATTCATGTTTAATATTCATTGCATATCTTATTGTTTATTGTTATGCATGAATTAAGGGGGAGCTTCTTTGAAGCTTAACATTAATCCATACATATATAACTCCATGAGTTTTGTCATCATCAAAAAGGGGGAGATTGTAGGCCCAGAGGCCTTCCACTCTAGTTTTGATGATGATTAACTCATGTAGTTATAGTTTACTAATAATCTTGTGATATTTAGTTTCAGATATTTAACCAAGATATTAGTAGGTGATTAGCTTCAACAAAAGTGTTTTGGAGCTTTCACATGGTGATTCAAGAGCCCGAGTGTTAAAGTTCATATCTAGCACTCGTTGGAGTCAAGCTCGGTGGATCACGTTTGGATTGAGTCGACTTGGAGACGGCGCTCTACGAGAAGATCTCGATTTGTTTTGGAATAGTTAGTTTAGATCCATTGTTAAAGATTAATAGCATGATATGCTCAAGCTCACAACACACATACGTTTCATGTTTATTGGTTTTCAGTTTTTAGTTTAAACCGTTCTTGGTTTTCATGAATAGATAGAATCAAAACAAGTTTACATGGTTTAATGTATATTAGATTTGTTCTATATACATCTATACTTCAACTATTTAAACAAACTTAGTTTGATAGTCTATTTCATGAGTTTTGAGTTTTGGTATTTTAACAAAACTTATTTTCAGATTTAATGTTAAAAACATTGATATATATCTTTATATGTATATTGGATTATATCCATATACTATATGCCTCAAAGTTTTTTCAATATCATGTTTTTGTATTTGGATGAGTTTTGGACAAAACGATTTTTCAATTCACAAATCAAAGTTTTAGAAAATACGGATTTTGGTTTTCGGTAAAATTTCTAAGTTACAAAATAGTTTAAAATGTTTGTAACATGGTTTAATTTTACTCAAACATGTTTGTATATTAAACTATTATACTGAAACTATTTTTGTGAATTTTTAGAGATTTTATGAGATTTATTTGATAATTAAAAACCCAAGTTTTAAATTCTATAACCAGATCTGCCAGGCCCTGGCGGTCGACCGGGACGGTCGACCGGAGTAATGGTCGGTCGACCAGACCGGTCGACCGACGTGCACAAGGACGTGCACGCAGGCCAGCTTGTTTGGCCAGTCGACCGAGCGGTCGACCGACTGAAGTCAACCCACTCTTGGGTTGGCCCGGTCGACCAGGCGGTCGACCGGACAGAGAGCCGTTGCTCTTTAGTTCTGGGCGCGGTCGACCGGGCGGTCGACCGGCAGGCTCAACGGTCAGAAATTTGACCGTTGGCTGGTTGACCGGCCGGTCGACCAGAAGGTCATTTTTGACCTTTCTGCCAGCCAACGGGCAGAATTTTTATGGGGGTTATAAATACCCCATTTGAGGGATATTTCTCAACAAGTTTTTAGAGAGAAAAATTTCAGATCTTTCAAGTGTTTTAACAGCAAGTTTTTCAAAAGAGTTTTTGTGTTTAAAGGATTAATCTTCATTTATTTTTAAAGTGTTTATTAATTCAAAGAAATAGTCTTTTGGAAATTGTTTTTGGTCTAAAAATTCTATATCTATTTGGAGATTTTCCCAAGTGATTTTCTTTGTTAAAAACACTTTGTTTTCTCACACTTGAGCTATCTTGCTATCCTATCTATAGGATCTTTATCTTTGTGGGAAAATTAGTTTGTGGTTGTGGAAACCACCAAGTTGTAAACCCTTCTCTTTATGATATCCCTCTTGTGTAGAGGTTGATTGTTGGAGTGGTGGCTTTGTGCCCTATCCCTCTAGTGAGAGATTGATTGGTTGTTTGGCTTTGTGCCCTTCCCTCAAGTGTGAGGTGATTGTGTTTGATGGCTTTGTGCCTAACCTTTAAGTGTAGAGGTTGTGTTGTATTTGAGAGAGGAGTTGTGTACTCTCGGTTAATATTGCCCCAATCCTCATTGGAGGTTTTCCTGTGTGGGAAGTCCTATGTGGACAAGTTAGTGGAAATCCTTCTGTGCGAAGGCGGGGCGTAGAGCTGGGTGCTCGAACCTCGAAATATATCCGTGTGTTTGCGGATCCACTTTCTCTAACTCTCTCTATTACTTTGAGCATTGCATCATATTGCCATATCATATATATGCTTGTGTTGTTTGTGTGTGTCTCACTTGTGTTTAACCACGAGAGCTTCATATAGCACCTCAACTCTTATTCAGAGGAATCAAGAGGAGTTAGTCCAGAGCCCTTCACTGGGAGTTCGACTGCACTCGTTGGTTACACTAAGTGTGTTGCAATTTAGTTTTAATTTTCGCATTTTGTTTATTAGATTAGTCGTACACCTATTCACCCCCCTCTAGGTGTACTTACACATGTGCACCAAGAAGAGAAAGATTAATGTACCCAAAAAGGTCTTCTTAGTCACTAACATTAGTGAGCTACTATCGGGTCCGATCCCTGTTAAGTATAAGAATCCAGGTTGTCCTACCATTGCTTGCACCATAGGACATGCCGAGATTAGTCGTGCACTTATCGACTTGGAGGCAAGTATCAACTTGCTTCCATTCTCAGTTTATCAACAACTCGGGTTGGGCGATCTTAGTACAACTCTAGTCACTATCCAACTGGCTGACCGTTCAGTGAAAGTTCCAAAAGGGAAAATTAATGATGTCCTTATCCGGGTCAGGGAGTTTAATTACCCCGTTGATTTCATAGTTCTAGAGACAACCTGTGTCCAATCCTGAGGCTCAAACTCATATTATTCTAGGGCGATCATTCCTTGCTACTGCCAATGTCATCATCAATTGTAGGAATGGGTCCATGAGGTTAACCTTTGGGGACATGACTAGAGAAGTCAGTGTCTTCAATCTAGGAAAATAATCCCGTGATGCTGAGGACCAACATTTGAAGTCAACCTCATTGAGAACTTAATAAGTGAACACAGGGAAGACTTGAAACTAGAAACTGAGTGTGACTTCGGGTTAGAGTCTGACCACTTTAATCTTAATCAAGTTGTTGAGTCTGCTGTGAATTAGGCCTCGAACCATATTTCACCAAATATGGAGCCAACAAATTTGACTCATCCTTTTAGTGAGCCTTCCTCTTCCTTAGAATTGAAAGCCTTACCTGCTCATCTCAAGTACGTCTATCTAGGCGAATAAGAGACTTTTCCTGTCATCATTGCCTCCCATTTAAACGAATTTAAACGACAGGCAAGAAGAAGATCTTAAAGCAATTCTAAGAAAATATAGGAAGCCATTGTTTGGACTATGAGTGATATAAAGGGATTGAGTCCAACCATACTTCAACATGGCATTCATCTCAATGAAGATGCAACACCTAAAAGAGACCCGCAGCGTAGGTTAAACCCTATAATGCAAGAGATTGTTCATGCTGAAATTATGAAACTCTTAGATAATGGGATAATCTATCCCATTTCTGATAGCCAATGGGTCAGTCTTGTCCACGCGGTTCCAAAGAAATCCGGTTTCACCGTAGTAGAAAATAAGAACAAAGAGTTGGTCCAAACTCGACTTCCCACGATGATCTGAGTTTGCATTGACTATAGGAAGCTTAATGTTACAACTCCTAAGGACTATTTTTCACTTCCCTTCATTGATCAAATGCTTGAACGTTTGGCAGGCCACGAGTATTACTGTTTCTTGGACAGTTACTCAGGGTATAATCAGATTCCTATTGCTCCTGAGGACCAAGAAAAGACTATGTTCACATGTCCATTTGGGACATTTGCTTATCATCGAAAGCCTTTCGGCTTATGCAATGCCCCAGCAACGTTTCAACGTTGCATGTCGAGTCTTTTTTTTGATATGATAGAACGATTCTTAGAAATCTTCATGGATGATTTCTCTATCTACAGAGATTCGTTCACTCAATGTCTCCACCATTTAAAACTTGTCCTCCAATGTTGTGCTGAGAAAAATCTGACATTGAACTAGGAGAAATGCCACTTCATGGTAAGTCAAGGAATTGTCTTGGGTCATGAAATTTTCAAGAAGGAATTGAATTGGATAGAGCCAAGATTGAGGTTATTGCTAATCTTCTCATACCCAAATGCATGAAGGATATTCGATCCTTCTTAGGATACGCCGATTTTTTCTGAATATTTATCAAGGATTTTAGCAAGATGCTAGGCCCTTGACTAATCTGTTAGCTAAGGACGTGTCCTTCACTTTCGATGCTGAATGTATGAATTCTTGGGAGAAACTTAAGAGAGAGCTTATTTCTGCACCAATCATATCTGCACCGGATTGGTCTAAGCCGTTTGAAATCATGTGCGACGCTTCTGATTTTGCCGTAGGCGCTGTCCTAGGATAAAGTATTGATAACAAGTAATACGTGATTTACTACTCTAGTAGGACTCTCAATAATGCTCAATTGAACTACACTACTACCGAGAAGGAATTCTTGGCAGTAGTGTTTGCCTTAGAGAAATTTCATCCCTACCTACTAGGGTCCAAAACCACCATTTTCACTAATCATTCTGCGCTTAGGTACCTCATGATGAAGAAGGATGCCAAGGCCCGACTCATTCGTTAGATCCTCCTTCTTTAAGAATTCGATCTCGAGATTCGAGACAAGAAAGGCATAGAAAATGTCGATGCTGACCATCTCTCATGAATCCCAAATTCTTCATGCAATGAATTGCCCATAAATGACGACTTTCCTGATGAAAATCTTTTAACTATCTTTAGGGAACCTTGGTTTGCTGATATAGTGAATTACTTAGTCACAAACCAAACTCCATCTCATTGGTCCAAAAATGATTTATACCGGTTCTTATCTCAAGTCTAGTATTCCTTTTGGAGGAACCGTATCTTTTTAAGTACTATTCTGACCAAATTATTAGGAGATGCATTTCCAATTAAGAGGTTAAGAGTGTTCTATCCTTTTGTCAGGAACTTGCATGCGGTGGACACTTTGGTCCCCGTAAGACTGCTAAAAAAATGCTACAAAGTAGGTTCTATTAGCCCACTTTGTTCAAAGATGCTTATGAATTTAGCAAGAAGTGCTCTAGATGCCAGATGGTAGGAAGGATTTCAAAACGAGATTTGATGCCCCTCAACCCAATTCTAGAAATAGAACTCTTTGATGTTTGGGGCATCATCTTTATGGGTCCATTTCTTAATTTATTTGGAAACCAATATATATTGGTTGCTGTGGACTATGTGTCCAAGTGGGTAGAAACCATTCCAAGTAAAACTAATGTAATAAAGTTGTTATAAAGTTTTTGAACGAGAATATTTTCTCATGTTTTGGAACCCATCGTGCTATCATCAGTGACAATGGTACTCACTTTTGCAATAGATCCTTTGAAGCTCTTATGCAAAAGTATGCTATAACTCACAAATTGTCCACACCTTATCATCCTCAGACCAGTGGGCAGGTTGAGGTTTCCAATAGACAAAACAAGCTTATTTTGGAGAAAGTTGTGAACAAAAACCGAAAAGATTGGTCCACTAAACTTGTACATGCCCTATGGGCCTACAGGACCACTTTCAAGATGATTCTAGGGATATCTCCTCATAGGTTAGTCTTTGGGAAGGCTTGTTACCTACCCGTTGAGTTAGAGCGCCGGGCCTTATGGGCAATCAAACAGTTGAATTTCGACTTGACTAAGGCCGGTGACCTTCAGAAATTACAAATTTCTAAATTAGAGGAGTTAAGAAATGAGGCCTATGAAAATGCTAAGATCACTAAAAATAGAGTTAAGATTTTTTATGATAAACTCATCATAAGAAAAACTTTTGTCCCTGGAAAAAGTCTTACTCTATAATTCTAAGCTTCATCTTTTTTCAGGAAAATTAAAATCAAGATGGACTAGGCCATTCATTGTAAAAATTGTGTTTCCACACGGTACTGTAGAGATCAGTGACACCAAGAATGGAAATGACTTTAAGGTAAATGGTCAACGCCTTAAACCTTTCTTCGAATTGGTGCCGCTAAATGAAACGACTATGGGTCTTTTCGATCCAGTGTATCAGTAACTTTCCTCTTTTATATTTTGTTTCATGCATCTTTACATTTCTTTCATACATTAAGGACAATGCATGAGATAAGTCTGGGGGAGCGCTCTAACATGACTAATATAACTAAAAAAGAAGAAGAATAAAACAAAGAAATATATATATATATATAAAACCTTTTTGAAAGGTAAGAACAATATTTTGATATATTTTTTGTAAGAAATTAAGTCAATTTTAAGAAATAGGAAAATCATAATTAGGATTTGTTATACTTGGTCAATATAAGATAACTTGTTTGATTTTCAGGGTTAGGAAGAAAATTGATGAAGTAATTTAGTCTTGATCTTTATCTTAAAAAAATATGCACACTTAAACACTTAGGGTTCAAAGACCAAAAAATTCTTATGCCTTATAAAAAAAAGAAAAAATATATGCAAATCTAATTATTGATTAGCTAGGTCCTTTGGCCTAAGCAAGCCTTAGTATTTATGCAAAAGATAATTAGATAAGTTTGAAATATACATATATATATAAATCCTCTGATTAAGCTAAGTATTTGTGCCTCATGAAGCATAAGTATTCATGCCTAAAAGGGGTACATTTTATAAATAAAAATCCTTGGTTTCGTGGCCATGTCTGCTCGAGTGTTTAAGTCCTTAGGGTATTTTCTCACCTGGTACCCTAAGACTGTCCGATTTTGGGTGTCACCGATTAAAACCTCGTTACATGGGCAGATTAGAAAGCCTAATATAATTGAGAAATAAATACCACCAAAAATAAATATAAATAGGCATAGGAGTAATGTTAAAGAACCCTTAGTCAAACTTCACGTCACGATGGTGCATATAACTCAGGGTAAAGTAATAGACTAGATGAGAAATACAATTTGACTCCTTGCTTTGATTGATGACATGTTTTTGAATAGAGACTAAGTTTAGGAATGAAAAATTTGATATTCCTATAACTTTTAGATTACTTAAACTCTCACAAATATACTTCAAATATTTTCTCTTTTCAAAATACTTTTCAAAAATACTAACATTTTTTCTCTTTCTTTATGGATTTTGTGGGTGCAATTCACTGAAAACCCTCACGAGACAAAATTCGTCCTCTAGGGGTAACCCAGAGGTTTAACAGCTTGTTGCACATGCTCAGTGCAATCGATTGACCTGCGAAAGTGGTCTAATAAATGATTAGGATTACTTTTGATATTTTGCTCAGGGCGAGTAAAAGATAAGTGTGAGGGTGTGATCGGTCACATATATTGCATATATATTGTCACATTATCATGTTTATCATCTAAATAAATCATATTAATAAGTTATATTTTTCTTTAAAAAATGCAGGCCCATTGCTAAATGATAGAAAGAGAAACTAGACCAAAAGCCCTTCAAATTCTGATTTAATTCAGAATTAATTCGAAATTAGGAAATTAGGGCAGATCATGACAAATCAAAGAGGTTGAAAATCGGTTAAAATGAATCTTCCTAAATCAAGTGGTTAAAGCCAAAAATCAAAGTCTGTTTCATCAAATTCTAGAGCTGAAATGAGAAAACTAGCAGGAGATAAACTCAGAACAAAAAATAAGGAGGTGTACCCCCTGGGTGTGGCCACCTAGCACCTGGCCACACCCAAGCCGCAAAAACGCGACGAAATACGCATTTTTCTGGCTTGTTAGGATTTGTTCGGGGAGCGTTTGCTCCCCCTATCTTCATACGCCCTCCCCTGTTTGGTTTTTGCCTATAAATACTGTATTTTTTAGAGAAAAAGGGACCGAAAATTAGTTTTAATTTTTCTCTTTATTTTTAAGGTTTAGATTCTTTGTTAGATAGTATAGAGACGTTGTATCTCTATTTTTTAATTTGTAGTTTAGTCAAATATCAGTGAGAGAGAGGAATAAGTGATTGTAATCTGAAAATTGAAGTGACATCAATAAAGGATCAAGCTATCTCTTCTTCACTCCAATTCACGGGTATATCTTGCTTTATTTTTATGTCTTGTTTTTCATCTTTCATGAGTAGCTAATTTTATTTTCTAGACTCACTATCGTCCCTCTCTTTGATCCCTCTTCTTTTTGAATCGCTTTGATGTAAAGACCCAATGGAATCATATGCATGCCTAAACTAAGCCTTTCTTCTTTGAAAGTGTTCTTGAAGGCACATGAGGATGGGTTTGAATTTCTAAACTTCTACTTCTTTTAAAAACATCACTTGAACTTGTTCTTATTTCATACTTGAAAGGCTTGATGATTTAACATTCAACTCAAGATGATTTCTTAAGAAAAAGAGTTAACTTTTCCAAACTATCTTATTTGCTTTGCCTAAAATTTTCTAGAACTCCAGCTTAAGTTTTTGCCTATGATCAAGTTGAGGCACTAAGAATTTCTATAGAAGAGCACATCGTTAAGTAGTGAGATAGTGAGCCCAGATCTTCTTCCTATATTAAAATCAACAAAACAATTTTCAACATTTTTTTAAAGATCACCTTTTTCAAAGCCTTCTTTAATTTTTTCACTTTTTCTTTTAATCACTTCCCTTCTCTCCATTCTCTTTTCAACTAAAAAGAAAGAAAAACACCAATTCCATTCTTTGTTACTTAACAAAAACACCAAAAAGGTTCTATTGCATTCCTTCTCGTAGACATGACCCGTTAGTCCAAAGCTACACGATAATTCTTATCACTTTCAATTAACAATCAACATTCATGCTTAAGCTCAATTTCAGGAAATAGATAACTTGTTAAAATATCAATATGATTCTTAAAATTTTGATGTTGGTCAAGTTCAAATGGGTGTGCTGAAATTAAATCTTAGTTTCCAAAACAACTGATTCCTGGTCTAGATCGATAGAGTTAGAGATGTTGAATTAGTCAAAGGTTAATAAGAGCGAGTTTTTTCATTCCTATGAATGTTGACCAATTGACTCAGTTGTGCTTCTAACCTATTGATAGACTGTGTAGAAGATTTCTGAGATTATTGTGAGGTCTTGCATGATTTCTATACTTTTCTAGCTCAGATTCTTCAAATGGTTGTTCTAGAAAGGAGTTAGGAACTTTGATTTTGGAAAAATTGTGATTATTGTGAGTCCAACAAGTTTTAGGATTGTCGCTTGGACTCATGCAAGAGTTCTATACTTGTGTCCAAGACTAATGATTAGTCATTTTGAAGAAGTGGGACTGAGTGTGAATCTTGAAAATATTGTGAAATTGTGGAGGCCAACATTTCTTGAAATTTTCGTTCGGCCTCCTGCATGACTTCTATACTATTTTCTAACTCAGATTTTTCTTTTATGAGTTATTGTAGAAAAGGAATATATGAAGCATAATGTGAAAAAGTTTGTGAATATTGTGAGTCGAGGTTGTTTTTGTTGGGACTCAAGCATGGCTTGTATGGCTTCCATACTCTTTTCTAACTTGAATTTTTCTTCAATGGGTTATTCTAGAAAAGAGTATAGAAAGCAAAACAAGGGAATGAATATTATGAAAATTGTGAAAATTGTAGACAAGGTGGTTGAAAATTAGACCCGGAGAGATGAATTCCCGTTGACTCTGTGAAGAGTTGAAATTATTTTGAAAATGTTGGTTATCAGATAAACGATATGGGTTATATTGAGTCGAATAAGTCAAATCCATAATATTTGATTGGTTCATGTTATTCAAAGCTGGGTTGGAGTTATTCGAATCAAATGAGGTCGATATTAAGTATGGATCCATATTAAGATTGAAAAAATTGTTGTTGAAATCCATTTCACAAACAAACACAAACAAAAAGAAAAGCAAACAAACAAACAAAAGAAAAAAAATCAAAATCAAGCCTATACTAGGGTTGACCTAGACCTAGACGAAACCTAACTGGTTGATTACCCGGGGGAGGTTGTTGCATTAACTTGACTACGAGCTAATCAGCCAGGTAGGGGTAAAATGCGGTGGGAGGCATCCGTGCGTAAGCAACGGGCCTTAATTACACCAAACCATCAGATTTTCGAGGTTTAACCTCTTAAAAAACCAACCTTAGACACTAAGCAAGAGTATGGTTCTCATAAGTTTCACCCTTAGTCAATTTCTTAATCAGTTCAAAATGTCCTAGGGACCAACGTCTATCAATTTTTATTAAGGCTTGGGTTGTGTGAGTGGGGAGGTGGTTTTTGGGCTAAGAATGGGTAATGACATCCCTATCTTATCTTGTATTGAATTATGCCTTAAATCTAATTCATGCAAGTGTGCAATATAGACAAGAATTACACACAAAGTGAGTAAATCACCCACATGTTTGTCCTATGCTATATGCAATGCCATATATACACCTCAGTCTAGATCACAATAACAGAACAAAATACAGTATATTAGAATGAAATTTGACACGTGCCTAGATGCAAATCTCTAAACCATGTTAAAAGCATCCTATTACTGATTTTAATTCTTAATTATTGTAGTGTGTAGGTGATCAAAGCAGATAATTAGTAGAAAAGTACAATAATATAGGCAACTTGCAAGATCCCTGCAAAAGATTAAGTTCAGATGTCACAAAATTGTCGTATTTTTTGCAGCTTTTCCCGGCAAAAATATGGAAGCAGGGTCCCTGCTTTTTAGAGCAGGGAGATGCAAGCAAGACTATATTTCTGCAATGCTAAGTTTTTGTAAAAGTTGACCTGCATACCAAATCAGAGAAGAAAATGTTACCAAAAATGTGAGTTTGAACCATTCCCATCCCCGGCAACGACGCCAATTTTTTTATTGGGATAAATTCATGCACGAAAAACGTGTGTATTTGAAATTAGTGTACAAATGTGTATGCTTTGACTTCCTCGATACTTCCGTTATAGCATATAGGCTATACAGGTCGAATCCAGAGGGACGAGAGGCGATAGAACCATTAACAGTCCGGTTTCACGTCATTTGTTAACAAGTTCTTCTTTTTGAAAGAAAGAGAAAAGAAAAAGAAAAGAAAATTAGAAGTGATAGGTGGAGAAGGCGATGAAAATGACAATGTAAAAACAAATAGAGGAGTGGTCTGTTGGCCCAAAGGCCTTTAGCCCAATATCCCGTTGAATATTTTGATGATAACAAACCATATTTAGTTAAGTATTTAACAATTTTGTTTAAGAGTATTTCAGGTTAAATACAAGTCGATTTGACGGCTCCACTATCAAGACTCACAAGTTTGGACGCCGCTAAAGATTTGCATTCCCAAGCTAAGCACATTAGAAAGCTTCGGGAACAAGATTTTGAAGAAAAGACCAAGTCAAGACCAAGACAATGAAAAGTTCGAGATTTGTATTTTTACTTTTCTTTTAGACTTTTTGTCAAAACCTAAATGTTAGAAGTAGAGTTATGGGATTGTCACTCGCACACACACTTTAGTTTGATTCATGGCTTCAAAATAATTTCTATTTCCAACTTAGTTTTAGAGTTAACATGTTTTGGAAATTTGTTTTAGAAACTTTAAGTTTTGGAAAAACCGATTTTGGAAAAATAAGTTTTATCAAAGAGGATCTTTATCAAAATGTTTTAACATATTAGAGTAGTGACTTATGATCATACTCCTATTTTTATAAGGTCCAAAACCTCAACCCAAAAGACCAAAACCAAAAAACCCAAGTTCTGGTTTCTGCAGGTCTGATTTTTCAGAACTGACAGGAGCCGGTCGACCGTCCGGGTCGACCGACGTGCACGCTGTGCATGTGTGTACGTCGGCCGACCGCTCGGGTCGACCGGGGCACTTACAGTGCTCTCTGTCTGTTTGGGTCGACCGGGGCGGTTGACCGTTGTCCCCCAATGGTCAGAAATATGACCGTTGGCGGTCGACCGGCCCGGTCGACCGGCAGCTGTCAGAAAATTCTGACAGACTCCAACAGCTCTATTTTCTGACAGATTTTGTTGGGATCTCACCCCAACGAATTTCTCTAGCTGTCTTACCCTGTTTTTCAACCCCTATAAATAGTGGGTCACTTCAACATGATAAGACACCAATTTTACACAACAATTTTCACATCAATTCTTTCAAGCTTTTATTTGAGAAAAGATTTTCAAAGCCAAAATTTTCATACACCCATTTGAAGCCTATACCTCTACTTCACTCTAGATATTTGCACTACACAATCCCAAATTCTACATCTACATATTGGTTATAGGATTGTGGTAAGTGAGCGATTTTCGATCAAGTGTGATCATTTTCTTCTTGTGTGAAGTTGTAGAGGCATCGGCCTCAAGGCGAGCTAGTGTGCTCCGAGTGGTGTTGCGGCATCACGAGAGATAGGACAAGTGTGTCCTTGTATTAGCGATCCGGTGGGATCAACAATAGTGGAAATCCTTCAAGTGTGAAGGCGGGGACGTAGAGCGTGGCTCGAACCTCGGAAACATATACTCGTGTTTGCGTTTGCTCAAATTTTCTCTAAACTCAAACTCCTTTATTTCTTGCACTACTTATTGTGTTTATTATTGTTAGTCTTTTAAATTTGAGCAATTTGTTAAGTAGAATTTTTAATTCCGCATTATTGCCTTAATTCATATAGCCATCACCTATTCACCCCCCCTCTAGGTGATTTCAATTGGTATCAGAGTCTAACCCTACAATTTGGTTTAACCACCTTAGGGAGATCCTTGTTATTTGGCTATTAGTTGCATTCTTCATTTATTGTGCTTTATATTATTCATCCATGGTATCACTTGACTTTTCTAGCATCAAGTCCCCACCAAAGTTTGATGGCTTGAACTTTCCCATATGGAAGGTCAAGATGAACCTCTTCCTTAAATCCCTAGGAGTTAGGGTTGCTAGGTCCATTACAAAAGAATTTATTGAACCCCTCACTGATGAGAGCTCACGGTCCGAGGACACCTCCAAGGATTATGAAGCTAACGCTAGAGCCCAATATGCCTTGACCCAAGCCTTAAATGAGGATGACTTATCACGCATCATAAATTGCAAATCCGCATTTGAAGTTTGGAACATTCTTATTGTGACTCATGAAGGAACGTCACAAGTCAAAAGATCCAAGATTGACTTGTTGCGTTCTCAATATGAGAACTTTTATATGTTTGACAATGAGAGCATTGATGACATGCTCACGCGTTTCACCAAGATTACTAATGCTTTATCTTCTCTAGGTGACGCAATCGATAATGACCAAAAAATATGGAAGGTCATTAGAGCTCTTCCCAAGGCATGGGAAGTAAAGGCTACTACCCTCAAGGAACTCAACGATAGGGGGGAGATGGACTTCTCCGGTTTCATCGAAAATCTCAAGACGCATGAGATGGAGATGAAAGTAAGAGAAGAAAGGGAGGCGCCCAAGAAGAAAGCACTCGCCTTCAAAGCCACTCCATCCAACCACGAAGAGGATGACTCATCGGAAGATTGCGATGAGGATTTTGCATGCTCATCCGGAAGGTGGGCAAGATGTTCTATAAGAAGGGGAGGCAAAGCAACTTCCGAAGAAGGAGACCTCAAGGAAGGTATGAAAAGAAAAGAGAAGAACCCGGTCCTTGCTTCCATTGCAATCGCCGATTGCCCCGTTCTTCAAGTAACCACCTCCAAGAATGCCCAAAGAAGAAAAAGGCTATGGTAGCAACGTGGGACGACACGGAGTCGGAATCTGAAGAGGAGAACGACGCCGCACACATGTGCTTCATGGCACATGGAGACGATGCTCCAAAGGTAACTCTTGATAACTCCATAGAAGATGATGAATTAACTATGGATGAACTTGCACAATTCTTTGAAGAATTACAACATAGGTATGAGATTTCACAATCTCAAAATAAGAAATTAAAAAGGGAAAATGATGTGTTGAAAAATAAAATTGACATTGTTTTAAAAGAGAAAAATAATTTAGAAAACTCTTTTGATAAGATGAAAAAGGACTTTGAAAATTATAAAATATCTTCTAAAGGAAAAAGCCCCATTTCATCATGTAATAAAAATGATTTTGTTGAAATACAAAAACGAGTTGATGTTTTAGATTCAACTCTTAAAAAGTGTGCTTTTGATTTAAATAAGTTTGCATCAAAATTTCCTAAGGGAGTACCCAAGGGAAACACACTCATCATACACATGCACGAAAACATGCACACTCACATAAGCATGCATACATGTATGGTAGTGGTAGAATTTATGTTTGCACGCATTGTGGCCGCAAAGGCCATTTGGAAAAATTTTATTTTGCTAAACATAATCTGAACAATAAATATGTTTGGATCCGTCCCGGTACTAATCCTAAAGGACCCAAAAAGATATGGGTACCAAAAGACCCACCAAATTTAAATGATACAGGTGGATCTTCACCCTCCAAGACTTAGGGGGAGGCAGTGCCCGGGTGGTGGATGCAACTAAGCTCAAAGAACACATCGCGCTTGCATCGCTATCATGGAGGCACCTATTTTGGAGATTGCCCTCATTTGGTAACTTCTCCATTTAAAAGTTTTTTAATTTTGGTTATATATACATATGTATAGGATTGTTAGTTTACTTTTGTGCTACATTGATATATGTTAGTGTAAACCTACATCTCTATCATGATTGTGTATATGCCATGTTTTTAATATCTTGTCTTTTATACCATGTTTATTGTATGTCCACATGTCTAGATTATATATCTATATATATACACATTGTATTTTCAAAAGTAGAAATAAGTTTTGTAAAAAAAAAATTTCATATTCAAGCAAATACATTAGAGATGGCAATTGCGCACCTCAACTCATTCAAGAGGAATCAAGAGGATGAAGTTCAGAACCCTTCACCGGGTATTCGGCTTCAACATCTCTAAAACTTTGTTTTTGTATGAAAATTAAATAAAATGTCTTGTGTGAATATTTTTGGTTGATATGATAACTTAATGAAGATTTAAAAACATTGTTGGGTTCTTGCATGTTATATATATTCTACTTTATTTGTTAAAATTTTCTTTTAAATTTTTTAGGGCTTTTGCTGTTCTCAGTTTTTTGGGCATTGCCGGCCGACCGGCTCTAAACCCCGGTCGACCGCTGTATCTGTCAGTGCTCTCGGGTTTTCTGGGTCGACCGACCCGGTCGACCGCTCTGTGTTACAGAGCTCTCGAGTTTTCTAGGTCGACCGGCCCGGTCGACCGTGCGTCGATTTCTGCCCTAAATCTGCCTATTTAATACACTGTTTCTCTCATTTCTCTCACACTTTAACCGGTGATCCCCTTTCTCTCTTTTCTCCAAAAATTTCCAACTCTCAAAATCTCTCAAATTACTTCAAAAACCAAGTTTGATTCTCTCATTGTGGGTTAGATCTTCACTCTCAGGGCTTTCTCACCAACAAATTTTTGGGATTTCAAGATCTAGGGTTTGGATTTCTCTCATTCAGGTAAAAATCTCCTTTTTAGCTTAAATCTTGATCTCTAGCTTTAAGAATCTCAATTCCTTGTCAAAGATTTTTAGGTTTCTTGTTGTTTAAATCAAGCCATAACCTTTTTACCCTAAAAATCATCTAAATCACTCAATTTCTCCATAATGTCTTAAGAGATCTAGGTCTGAGAAGGGAAAAAGTGTAGTTCCCTCATCTTCCACCACTCCTAAACCCAAATGACCCTTTGTTAATGATCTAGCTGAAAACCGATTCATCTTACTTTCTAAGAAAGCAGTTATTTCAGGGAGATGTGTGATTCTCAAAGACTTTGAACATCTCCACATCCCTCGTATCCTGAAAAGAAATTCTTTGGACAAATTCATGGCCATTAGGGAACCTGTGTACCCCTCCTTAGTGCATCACTTCTATGCCAATTTTGCTTTTGAGGGAAATCATGTGAGATCTCGTGTTCTTGGGAAGGATATTGACATTCCCCTATCCCAATTTGCTAATATTCTGCATCTCTCCTCTGGAGGAGTTGATGTTTACACCTTTGATCTCCAAGATTTTGAATATCCGGACGGTGAGTCTGCGCTCACCGCTTCTACCTTGATTCACGGGAATGACAATCCCGGTTTGGTTAGGAATGAGGAAGTGAACAAGTTCACGTTCACCGCCCAAGTCCTAGCCAAATTTATTTTCTATAACATTTTACATAAGTCCGGTGAGTATAGCAATGCTAGGGGTCCTGTTCCATTGATCATCTATTGCCTTCTGAAAGGCATTAAGATCAATTTCCCACATCTCATTGCTTCTCACATGGCCTCTGATCAGATCCGCATGTACGGTAGGCATTTGCCTTATGGCATGCTCATATCCTATCTTCTCAAACATTTAGGATTTGATCTTTCTTCGGAAACTCCCTCCGAACCCTCTGCGAACTTGGACTGCACCCTTTTGAAGAGGATGCAGGCTCAGATTCGTCGAGCCCCTCCTGAGCAGCCCCCTCCAGTTCCAGTACCAGGATCTTCATCTTCCCCAGGGTCTTCTTCGGCCCCAGGGATTTCCTCTGCTCCCGGTCCATCTTTATCTCCTGAGTTTCAGTCCTTTATGTCTTCTGAGATTCGCTGTCAGATCCAGGAGCATCAGTCTTGGATCGAGCAGCGAGACGCAGCCTTTCGTGCGGATATGGAGCAGCGAGATGCAGCCCTTCGCGCGGAGATGGACTCGCGCTTCCAGGGAATTCGCAATGACATGTCTTACTTTGCGAATGCCATGAGATTCGTGGACTCGCAATTTGAGACACTATTTGCGAAATTCGATATGCTTGGTCCAGATCCCACGACCATTGCTCGTCCTCTTCCATCCTCCGGCCCTCCATTTCCTGCCAGAGACCCTACTGCTGTTCCACCTCCACAGCCAGGCGTTGCTGGCATCGATCCAGAGGAGGCAGGTCATGAGGATGATGAGGATGATGAGACAATGGCAGAGGGTGACGCTGAGGAGAGTTCGTCTGAGGAAGACGATGCTGAGGAGAGTTCTTCTGAGGATGATGCTGCTGGTGACAAGTGATTTCCCCTTATTTGATGATGTCAAAAAGGGGAGAATTATTGAGAGAGACTTGTATTTTGTTTGTACTTGACACTTAATATTTTGTGTTGTACTAGTATTATGTGTTTATGTGTTTGGACATCTTTTTATGGTGGACATGTACTTGTGTTGTTGTGGACATGAGTTCTTATATTTATGTTGTGTTTTTATAAAAACGTGTTATCTTTTTTTTTTGACATGAGTACCTTTTGGCATGGACATGAGTTTTGCGGATGAGTATTGCTATTTAACATTTGTGATATTTGTAATATTTATCTATGCCTGAGTATGATATCTTTATATGCATGTGTTGAGGGGGAGCTTCATTTGAAGTCTCTACCCAAAATATTTGTGATAACTATATATGTTTTGTCATCATCAAAAAGGGGGAGATTGTTGGCCCAAATGCCTTTAGCCCAATATCCCGTTGAATATTTTGATGATAACAAACCATATTTAGTTATGCATTTAACAATTTTGTTTAAGAGTATTTCAGGTTAAAAACAATTCGATTTGACGGCTCCACTATCAAGACTCACAAGTTTGGACGCCGCTAAAGATTTGCATTCCCAAGCTAAGCACATTAGAAAGCTTCGAGAACAAGATTTTGAAGAAAAGACCAAGTCAAGACCAAGACAATGAAAAAGTTCGAGATTTGTATTTTTACTTTTCTTTTAGACTTTTTGTCAAAACCTAGATGTTAGAAGTAGAGTTATGGGATTGTCACTCACACACACACTTTAGTTTGATTCATGGCTTCAAAAACAATTTCTATTTCCAACTTAGTTTTAGAGTTAACATGTTTTGGAAATTTGTTTTAGAAACTTTAAGTTTTGGAAAAACCGATTTTTGGAAAAACAAGTTTTTATCAAAGAGGATCTTTATCAAAATGTTTTAACATGTTAGAGTAGTGACTTATGATCATACTCCTATTTTTATAAGGTCCAAAACCTCAACCCAAAAGACCAAAACCAAAAAACCCAAGTTCTGGTTTCTGCAGGTCTAATTTTTCAGAACTGATAGGAGCCGGTCGACCGTCCGGGTCAACCGACGTGCACGCTGTGCATGTGTGTACGTCGGCCGACCGCTCGGGTCGACCGGGGCACTTACAGTGCTCTCTGTCTGTTTGGGTCGACCAGGGCGGTCGACCGTTGTCCCCCAACGGTCAGAAATATGACCGTTGGCGGTCGACCGGCCCGGTCGACCGGCAGCTGTCAGAAAATTCTGACAGACTCCAACAGCTCTATTTTCTGACAGATTTTGTTGGGATCTCATCCCAACGAATTTCTCTAGCTGTCTTACCCTGTTTTTCAACCCCTATAAATAGTGGGTCACTTCAACATGATAAGACACCAATTTTACACAACAATTATCACATCAATTCTTTCAAGCTTTTATTTGAGAAAAGATTTTCAAAGCCAAAATTTCCATACACCCATTTGAAGCCTATACCTCTACTTCACTCTAGATATTTGCACTACACAATCCCAAATTCTACATCTACATATTGGTTATAGGATTGTGCTAAGGGAGCGATTTTCGATCAAGTGTGATTATTTTCTTCTTGTGTGAAGTTGTAGAGGCATCGGCCTCAAGGCGAGCTAGTGTGCTCCGGGTGGTGTTGCGGCATCACGAGAGATAGGACAAGTGTGTCCTTGTATTGGCGATCCGGTGGGATCAACAATAGTGAAAATCCTTCAAGTGTGAAGGCGGGGACGTAGAGCGTGGCTCAAACCTCGAAAACATATACTCGTGTTTGCGTTTGCTCAAATTTTCTCTAAACTCAAACTCCTTTATTTCTTGCACTACTTATTGTGTTTATTATTGTTAGTTTTTTAAATTTGAGCAATTTGTTAAGTAGAATTTTTAATTCCGCATTATCGCCTTAATTCATATAGCCATCACCTATTCACCCCCCCTCTAGGTGATTTCATGGTCTTGGAATCGGTAAAACAAAAGTAAGAAAATAGAAATGAAGTGAAAAGTGAGGTGATTTAGAAAGTCGGTTTAAAAATAAAATAGAAAAGAAGATAAAACTTGTTGTGAAGAAGTTAAAAATAATGGTGAATTAAGAAGATGGGAAAACATCGATAAGAAAAGAATGAAATGATTTTGGAAATATTTTTGAAAACAAAGTAGAAAGAAAAGAAAGTTCATGGCTACTAACTACTAAGTGCTCCACTAATTATATTAACCTCTTAATGATAGTTGCCTCTCATAATTCCTTGGTCATCACTAGTCCTTGGCTTTAAGAGTATTACAAAGCGTGGCACATAAGATTATTCTTTCATATCCAATCCACACAACAAGGTGCAAGCTACTATTAGATCATCAAAACTAAGTAGAGGTAAGCATGAAATAAAGAAGACATCGCAAGTTAGCTTGTTAGTGATTAGATGCTAGAATGTTAGAATCCATCATCATGAGCCATCAATGCCCCTTGCAAGAGCAAGGCTTAGTAGAGATTATTAGATTCATGTGGATTATCAAGTAAGATGTTAGCAAGTTAGTTGTTAGTAGTTAGATTGTCATGAAAAGAAAGTTTGCTAAGCACTATATAGAATATGGAGAAGATTATAATAGAGAAAAAATGAGACACCTTTACATAAATTGTCACTTTCTATATCTCTCTCTCTCTCTCCAGAATCAACTCAGCTCTACTATAAGATCTAAAAAGAAAGAAAAAATATAAAAGAAAAGAGAAGAAAATCTTACTCTACAACTAGAAGAGAAAATCCAAGCTATTGCTCTCCGTTACCCTGTTTCTAGTCCTCAAATGTTGTATTTATTAGGTAAAAGGAGGTAGGGTTTGACGAGATGAGCCCTCACGTCGAAAGCCAATGCGTGACTCCTCAAAAATGCCGCGGATCCGCGACATTATTAGGGCCAATGGCCCTGATCTTTTTGCCATGGCTTCGTCTAGTCTCGAGAAGCTTTTGAATGTATCTGATTTGGGTTGTTTGGACGTATATTTTTCCAGATACGTCTTAAATATGGGAATCCAATGTGATCTTCTAGAAACTCCCTTGCATGGTATCTAATGTTGATTTAATTACCCAAAAATGGGTTTAATTAAGCTCTTATTACCCCTTTGCCCTTTTAGTCTTGATTATCTACAAAAGAGACCAAAATACGTGTGAGAAGTGTTATTTTATTCATAAATCAGTAGGAAAATGCGATGTAATGATGCAGAATCGTGGACTAATCAAGAATAAAGATAAAATCACGATGCCGAAGGCCAATTACGTGACACAAGAGCAAATACAAAAATCCTTCAGTGACCTCGAACAGTGGAAGAATGAACTACAAAAAGAGGATAAGGAGAGCTCGTAAGAGGTCAAAAAGAGGACATGGAAGGGATGGCTCAAGAAGAATAGCTCTGGGGGGACTTCCTCTACCCCCATGCTGAGCGAAGGAAGCTTATGTAGCTGCTCCAACTAATCCACGGGGTCAAGCAACTTAGTGAGCCTAATGATGAGACTCAAAAACCAAGAAGAAAAAATCAGTCAAGAAGGAGAGGAGGAAATGAGTGAGGAAAGTGATAGAAGCGCATCCATGAATAGAAAGGGTGCAAGGGACATCAAAAGGTGAAACACAAAGGCAAAATAGGAGACTTCCTGACACAGTAAACTCGCTGCACAACTAATTTGATACATGTGTACGAGTCAAGAAATGCCTACTTATTTGTTAATCTGGCAATGCTTATGATTAGGGGTAAGATCTTGATCGCCACTTGCATCTTTTATTTGGGGTCACAAGTTTCCTTAGTGTTAATCACGTGCTCACTTTCCTTCAGGATTGACAGTTTTTCTTTCAATCAATCGAGACCGACCTTAGGGTTCCTTAGACCTGAAACAAGGAAAACCAATAATTATAACTGTGACAAGTGTAGTATTTATTCACAAATGATATATGACATGATAAGTTTAGATATAGTGTCTTATCGACCTAGCTAGAATAGGGGAAGAAGGGATAACGTAATGTCTTACCAGCTACCCCAAATTAAAACCTGTTAGACTAAGTAAGAATTGAATAAATAAATCTGTGCATGTATAGTATGAAAACAACTATATGACTTAAATGCAAAATATGCAACATAAAATAAAATGAAGAAAATTGGGGAATGAAAAGCTTATAGAGATATGAAGTGGTTCACAAGGACAAGGAACACTTTTGCTTTTCGAACACGTCCAACCTCCATACCACGTTCCTCATGCATACAACAATGAAAGAAGGCACCAGAAAGAAGTTTGTTTAGAGAGAGGGAAAGCAAGAGCTCTTACCTTTAAAGAGCTAAAATTGTTTTGTTGTTGTGTTATGATGAGAGTCAAGACTGCTAGCCCAAAGTCCCTTGCCCTAGTTTGCCCTAGTTTTGAAGATGATAATCGCAAGAAGTAATTTAATCTAACATTTACATTTACATAAGTTTCAGAAAAAAGACTGATTTCATGATAAAGTTTAGCTTCAACATAAAGACTCACAAGTTTATAAAGCTCTCAAGATGATGATCCTAGAGCTAAGCTATCAATATTGAAGTTGGAAATCATTCTATAAAGACAGGCTCAAGGGACTACTAATTGGCAAAGAAAATAATTTTTCTTTATTCCTTCTTTTAAGAATTTAGTTTGTCAAAATCAAGAAGTGATAAATTCATTAGCTCATGAAATTCACACATACACGCACAAAACATCGTTTGGAGTTTTGTTTTACAGATAGTTGAATTGATTTCAAAAGTTTGCAAAATGATTTTCGTTATATAAATATTTCATGTTTTATCAAAGAGATTTATGTTTCTACCTAAAATATTTGTCCTATCTTAGATTTTGTGTTTGATCTTTGATCTCACAGTTTTGGACTTTACAAAATACCATGAAATATATTGCATATCCTTTTTTAGTGAAAAATATATCACAAAATATAAAATAGAATTTCATATTCTCCAAAACTGAACTTTGGCCTTAAGTCAGTCGACCAGGCGGTCGACCGAAGTGCACAAAAGTCCATTGTGCATGTTGGTTGATCGGGTGGTCGCTGACAGTAAACACCTTTGTTCTCAGTTGAGATCGGTCGATCAGCTAGTTGACCGGCTTTCCCAACAGTCAAAATATGACCGTTGGCGTTCGATCGGGCGGTCAACCGACCTGTCTGCTTTTTGCAGGTTTTGCCTATAATGGCTATATTATTAAGAAACTATTTAATGACTAATCAAAAATGGCTATATTGGTTTCTCTATGCATTTTTGAATACCTATATAAAGAAGCCCTATTTCCTATTAGTCACAACTAAGAAAAACAAATTGAATCAAGAGATAATACTTTCAATCCTTCAAATTTCCAAAGAGAAAATTTTCAAAAAGAGAGAGAGTTCTTCACCTCAAATCCTTTTTCATTCTCTCTTGTTATTGATTCTCACACTCCACATATTACAAACTTTTCTAATCATAAATCTCAGAGCTAAAAATTCACTCTTGGTTATAGGATTGCCTTTGTGAGCTATTTTGGTGATCTTGAAAAGGTCATCTCCTTCATTGTTATTGAGAAGAGTTGTAGAGGTTGAGGCCTTATTTGAGGTTACAAGTTCGACATTTGTAAGGTGTAAATGACACCAAGTGAGAGGACTTGTGGGTCCGGTTCGTTCTTGAGGAAACGTGTAGAGTGGTGATCTCGCGGGATCAAACTATAGTGGAAACCCTTCACGCAGTGAAGGAAGGGACATAGAGCAAGTGGCTCGAACATCGAAATAATCCTCTTGTGTTTGCGATTGTTTACTCTATTCCTTATCTTTTTAACTCGCTCTCTCTTTTTGCATGCTACAATTGCTCTTCTTTTATTGCAAATTTTCATCGTGTAAGTTAATATTTGAGTTATAGACTGTTATTTGCTTGAATTACTAGACTAAGTTTTTAATTCCGCATTATTTGCCATTACACCTTAGCCATCGTTTATTCACTCCCTAGGTGGAACTACAATTAGTATCAGAGCCTAAACCCTAGTTTTTGGTTTAACCACCTTAGGGAGATCCTCTTGTTGGCTATATTTATTGTATTTGTTATCCAGTTAGTATTATTGTTTGATTTCATGGTATCACACGACTTCTCTAGCATTAAGTCCCCACCCAAATTTGATGGGTTGAATTTTCCCATATGAAAAATCAAGATGACCCTTTTCCTTAAGTCTCTAAGATTTAGGATTGCAAAGGACATTACTAAGAAATTTGTAGAACCCTACGATGCAAAGGAATCATGGTCCGAGACAACCGCCAAGGAATATGAGATCAATGCAAAGGCACAATATGCACTAACACAAATATTGAATGATGATGACTTATCATCTGTTATATATTGCAAATTAGCTTATGAAGTATGGAATGACTTGATTATCACTCATGAAGGCACCTTACAAGTTAAATGTTCAAAAATTGATTTGCTCCGTTCTCAATATGAGAACTTTTACATGCTTGATAATGAGTCCATAGATGAAATGCTTACCCGTTTTACTAAAATCACTAACGGGTTATCTTCCTTAGGTGATTCCATTGACAATGATCAAAAGATAAGGAAGGTTATAATAGTTCTTTCCAAAGCTTGGGAGGTCAAGGCAACCACTCTCAAGGAGTTGAATGACCGTGAGGAGATGGACTTCTCTGAATTTATTAGGAACCTCAAAACTCATGAAATGAAAATGAAGGTG
Organism: Agave tequilana; assembly: GCA_038442645.1. Taxonomy (NCBI): domain Eukaryota; kingdom Viridiplantae; phylum Streptophyta; class Magnoliopsida; order Asparagales; family Asparagaceae; genus Agave; species Agave tequilana. Next base: position 173,448 of record JAVJIF010004131.1, on the reverse strand, counting down.
CGAGAAGGGAGAGAACCTATCAAGAAGAAACCTATAGCTTTCAAAGTAACTCCTTCCATTGGAGATCAAGAAGATTCATAGGAAAAAGGTGAAGAAGACTTGGCCATGCTTATCTAGAAAGTGGGAAGAATGTTCAATAAGAAGGGAAGGCAAAGCAACTACCGAAGAGGTAGGCCACAAGGGGAGTTTGAAAAGAAGGAGGAGGAGATGGGTCCTTATTATCATTGCAAGAAGACGAGACATCTCATAGCGGATTGCCCATCTTTACAAGTGACCACATCAAAGAAATTGCACAAGAAGAAGAAGGTCTTGAAGGCTACTGGGATGACTAGGAAATGGAATCCGATGATGAAAAGATCGACACCACAAATATTTGCTTCATGGAAATGGAGAGGAAAGTTCAATGATAACTCTTAAAATCTCTCTAGATGACGATGAACTCGCCATGTATGAATTAATTCAATTTTTTGAAGAACTTCAAAGTAGACATGAGCTTTCAAATTTTCAAAACAAAAATTTGAGAAAAGAAAATGATGTTTTGAAAAATAAACTAAATTATCTTGAGAGAAAAAGAAGATCTTTCGTTATGTTTTCAAAAGAACAAAGAAGATTTTGAAAATCACAAACATTTTTGTATAGGAAAAGGCCCTAGCACAAGTATAGATAAAAATGAATTTCAATCCTTGAAAAATAGAATGAATGATTTAGATTCTACATTAAATATTTGTGTTATCAATGTTAAAAAGTTAGATGTTATATTTCCAATGGGTAAGACCCAAGGGAAACACACTTCACATGATCACACCAAGCATGATCACAATGCACATCACCATCTTGCATTTATTTATGGCACACTTGTATACATTGTGGGTCCAAAGGTCATCTAGCCAAGTTTTGTTACTCTAAATTAAATTTGAAGGACAAAAAATATATGGGTTCGAGAAAAGACCAACTCTATAGGACTCAAAAAGATGTGGGTACTAAAGAACACACCAAACTCATTTGATGTAGGTGTGTTATCCTCCAAGACGTAGAAGGAAGCGGCTCATTGGTGGTGGATGCAATGGAGCTCAAGCGATCTACAATGTGAATGCATCACTATCAAGGACAAGGTGGAAGAACACCACCTATTTGGAGAAATTTTAGTTTATACCAGTAACATCTCAAAATTTTGATTTTTTAAAATTTTACATTACATGTTTATATTTATCTATAGCTTAGCATTGCTAAATTGTTTAGTGTAATATCTCTACATAACTTGCATGTATATGTTTAACTGTTTTTAGTCACTTCACATGATTACCATTGTACACATATTCTTGTTGAACTTAGTACCTTACATGCTTTAGACTATCTTCATGTGTTGGAACCATTGTTTGATTGACTTGTATTGTGTTTGGACACTATATCTTGATGAACAAAATGTTCTTTATTTTTAAAATAAATATTTTTAGGTTATTAAGTGTGTGTGTGTGTATAGATTTCACATTTAATTCACAATTAAGCAATTCAAATAAGAAAAGTAAAGAGCACTTCAACTCATAATTTTGAGGAAGAATGAGAAGAAGTTCAGAGCCCGTCAAGAAAATCCAGCTTCATTTCTTATTAAATTAGCCTAATTTATGAATTAAATCAATATAGGAGTTTTATGAAATTTTTAAGAATACATTTGTCAAAATTAATTTATCAAAATATTTATAATTTATATTTCTTAGTCTTTGGATTATTACTAGATGTTTATTTCTACTTATGGAATATTGTAAAAATTTACTTTTAAAGGAAATTTAATAAAAATTTGATTGTTTTTAACTATTTTTGTTTGGGAGAGCAGCCTTGGTCGGCGGTCGACCGACAGAGTCATTGGACTCTCTGGATTGCTTCGGTCAACAGGGCGACCGACAGAGTAAGCCTGTCATAAGGCTTACCCTTCCTGCTGATTGACTGAGCAGTTGACCAACACTTTGAGAGGCGGTTAGAAGTGCTCTCGAGTCGTACCAGTGATTCGGGCGGTTGTCGTATCTGCATAAATACTGCTACTGATTTGGGAATCCTAATTTCTTAATTTTCTTCTCTCCTCCTACATCTGCTGACTCCCTTCTCTCCACCCAAGCTTTCCCTTTCATTCATACACACAAATTCTTCCAAATTCCTCCTGAATTCTTCAAGATCTCATCTCTAGTACCCCTCTAAACCTTATTTAGAGAAGAAATTTTCAAAAATTTCTCAGGTATATTTTTCTCCATTCTTTGTGTAATTATTTCTTTAATTTTTCTATGGATTGGTATTGATTTATGCAATTGATCTTTGCAATTTTTTTTATTGTGACTAGTCCACCCATCATGTCTTCTAAATGTCCTAGAATTGAAAAATCAAAACAACTTGAATCCTCTTAAAGAGCCAAAAATATTTTTGTTTCTAAGAATGCCATGTACAAACACTCGATTATCTGTAATAAACATGTCATCTCTGGTCGGTGTGTTGTTCTAACCAATTCCGATCATTTGGATCCTACTATCATCCTTAAAACTAGTTATTTAGATCATTTTGTGACAATTAAGGAACAAATTTATCTCAATTTGGTTTAATACTTCAATTCTAATCTATCCTTTGTTAACAATCATGTCAAATGTTGTGTCAAGGATGTGGATATCAACATTTCTCTTGAATGTTTTGTTAGGATTTTTAAACAATCTTGTGATGGTGTAAAAATCTTCTATTCTGATCTTCATGATTTTGAGTATCCTGACAGTGAGAGTGCTCTCGCCTCATCTCATCTTTTAGATGATAATGATAACCCGGCCTTAGTAAGGAATGAGGAGGTGAAGCGCTACACGCTTCGCGCTAAAGTCCTTGCTAAAATCATTTTTCATAATCTCTTACCTAAATCAGGGGAATACAGTCATGCTCGAGATTTTTGCCCCCTGCTATCTATTACCTTTTGAAAGGCACTAGAGTCAACATCCCTCATCTTATCATCAATTTTATGTTATTTGACCATTTGATAATTCTCACTAGGAATCTTCCACATGAGATGATCCTTACCCATCTCTTTAAACATTTCAAAATCAACCTATCTGATGAGAGAGCTACAAAACCCTCTGTTGACATCAATAAGTACCCTCTTGAAGAGGACGCATGCTGGTGCTTATGTTCAGGCTTCTTCCCATACTTCCTAACTCCATGTCCAACATTTTGTCCTTGGTTCCTCCTCTTCAGCTGTCAATCCTTATGCAGGTATGATCACCCAGCTGAGTAATCTCTTCTTACAGATCATTTCTTCCACAAAGAGGATCCTCACAAACTGATTAGTCTATAAAACTGCATATTTCATGCCACATTATCACATTTATTTATTAAATTCTGCTAATAATACCTTTCTTGTATGTTTCAAGGTCCATGGTGCGCAATAAAGAAGAAGACCCTAAATCACCATTTAATGAGTGATTAAAGGCCTATAATATAGCTGCTAACTTTGAAGAGCAGTTTCGTCAAAACTAGGGGCTCGAAACCAGAAACAGGACAATGCAGCCGACAATGGGACACGCGAGCGGCGCGCAGCAAGCGGCACGCAGGTACAGCCTTGAAAACGAGACTTGGGCCGCGTTTTCGCGACCATACAAGCATGGCCGCGTCCGTGCTTTGGGCCAGGGGTTGTTCCCCTGGCCCTCTTTTCCCTGGTGCCTAAAAATACCCCCCTGGGGTTCCGAAGAGGAAGAAATACAAAGAGTTAGGGTAGGTTTCTTGTTTTTGTTGTAGTTTAGGGTGGTGTAATTTAGTTATTCTTCTTCTTCCTCCTTTGTATTTTTCATTTCTTGTAGATCTTGTAATAGGAGAGAGAGTGGTACATGGTTAAAAAGTAAGAGTTCTTGTAATAGAAGATGACAATCTATGAAAGGTTCTCTCTTTACCTCTCTTTGTTTTCTTCTCTATAACTCCCTTTACATGTTTAGCTAATTTTCTCTCATGGCAACTAACTACTAACTACTAACTTGCTAACTTCGTAATTGATAATCCACATGAATCTAATAGCCTCTACTTGGCCTTGCTCTTGCAAGAGCCGTTGATGGCTCATGATGATGGATCTAACACTCTAACATCCTAACTCTCTAACAAGCTAACATTACTTTACTCCATGCTTACTCTTATTTAGTTTGATGTTTTAAGTGTAGCTTGCACTTGTTTGTTGAGTTGGGATGTAATGAGTTACATATGATTATGCTTTGAAACACCCTTGAATCAAGGACTAGAGATGGCCAATGATACATGTGAGGCAACTATCACTAAGACGTTAGCATATTAGTGGAGCCATTAGTAGTTAGTAGCCATGACTTTTCTTTCTTTTTCACTTTATTTTAGAAACAATATCAAAAACTACAAATATATTCTTTTTTATGTTTCCCACTTCTTTGTGTTTCACCGTACTTCTTTTTTCATTATTTATTTTCTTTTCTTTTCATTCTTTCAAACATTGAAGAACTTTTAACATACACGTGAACATACTATATAAACTTCTATCGCCTCCCGTCCTTATAGATTCGAGTCGTTTTAGCCTCTATGCTATAACGGAAGTATCGAGGTAGTCAAAGCACACACTCTAAATATCGATTTCAAAACATACACTTTTTGTGGGCGGCTTTCCCCCAATCAAATTTTGGCGCCGTTGCCGGGGATGGGAACGGTTTGATTTCACGTTTTTGTTAACTTTACTTCTTTGTTTTTAGTGTGCAGGTCAAATTCTTTAGCATTGCAGAAGTTCACACTTGCTCTTGTGTGGTTTGATAAATTCTTGTATATTTTTATATTCTGTTGCTAATATTTGTTACCTGTGTACTATAATAATTTAAGAACTAAAATATGGTAATTGGATGCTCTAAAACGGTTTAGACATTTGCGTCTAGGCATGTGTCAATTTTCATTCCAATATACTGTATTTTGTTCTTGTGTTGTTGTGATCTTGACGGAGGTGTACATATTGCATTGCATATAGTTAGGACAAACACTTCAGTGATTTACTCGCTTTTTTGTGTTCATTCTTATCTATATTGCACACTTGCACGAACTGAACTTAAGGGTAAAACCCAAGACAACATAAGGTGGGGAAGTCATTACCCTTCCTTGGCCCAAAAATCACCTCCCCACTCACACAACCCAAGCCTAAATAAAACTTACTAGACGTTGGCCCCAAGGGACAACTCAGACTCATTTAAGAGATTGACCTAAAGGGGAAGTTGTTGAAGTTGACTCTTGTCAAATCGGTGTCTAAGGTTAAGGATCGAGAGGTGAAATCTCGAAGAACAGTGGTTTGGCATAATTAGGCCCGTTGCTCTGGCACGGATACCTCCCACTGATCTTGCCCCTACTGGCCAATTAACTCATGGTCAGATTCCGACAATGTACCCCCTGTGGACAGTCTAACTAGTTAGGAGTCATCTAGGTCTAAGTTAACCCTAGCATAGCCTTGTTTTTTTTTCTTTTTCTTTATTTGTTTATTTGTTTGTTTGTTTTTCTTTCTTATAAATTGTGATATGGATTTCAACAACAAAATTTTTTCAATCCTAATATGAATTCATATTTCATCTCGACCTCATTTGACTCATAACTCTGACCCGGATATGTACAACATGAACTAACCATATATGACGAGTTGGGATTATCCCATTCAATATGACCAGTATCCCCAATCCTATGACTATAATTTTTAAAATAACTTTAACTCTTTACAGAGTCAATGGGGATTCACCTACCCCGAGTCAAATTTTCAATCATCTTGTCCACAATTTTCATTCCCCGATTTGGATCCATATCCTCCTTTTCCTGTTCCACCAATCGAAGAAAAATCCATTTTGGAAAGTGTAAGTACACCTAGAGGAGGCGTATGGCTAATCCAATGACAAATAATGCAGAATTAAAAACAAATTTGTAACACACTTAGTGTAACCAAGGGTATAGCCGAATTCCCGGTGAAGGGCTCTGGATTATCTCCTCTAAATTCCTCTGAATAAGAGTTGAGGTGCTATGTAAAACTCTCTTGGTTCAACACAAGCATGGCACACAAATAATACCAAGCAATAAGATATGGATATGATGCAATGCAAGGTGAATAAGAGGGAGTTTAGAGATAGTGGATCAATCGCAAACACCGAGATATGTTTCGAGGTTTGAGCACAAAGCTACGTCCCCGCCTTCACACAGAAGGATTTTCACTAAATCGTCCACACAGGACTTCCTACACAAGGAACGTCCACTGAGGATTTGGGCAAATACAATTAGGAGTACACAACTCCTCTCTCCAACAAATACAACCTCTACACAAGAGGCAAGGCACAACAACAATCATCTCTCACTAGAGGGATAGGCACTTAGCCAAATAAAAATCACCTCTAACTAAAGGGATAGGCACAAAGCCAACTCCAACCTCAATCATCTCTATACTTAGAGGGATACAACTAACCAAACACAACCTCCACAATCACCTCTACACAAGAGGGATACCAACAAATAAAGAAGGTTACAATTCTTGGTGATCTCAAAGACCATAAACCAATATTCCTCACAAAACAATGATCCTAATAAATAGTATAGATAGATAGCTCAAGTGTGAAAAAATAAAGAGTTTGAAAATTAAAATCACAAAGAAAAACTCTTGGAAAAAACTCTAAATTGAAATATAAATGAAGATCAAAACAACTCCCAAAGACTTCTCTTATTCTTTGATTTTTTTTCAACCTTTTAAAACAATTAAAGACAGATCTTTTGAACCCAAAAGCTCTTCTAAAAATTGTTGCTAAAACACTTAAGAAGATAAGAATTTTTGCTCTTGAAAAACTTGGTTAAAACAGCCCAAGAGGGGGCTATTTATAAGCCTCCCAAAATTTGCCCATTGGCAGTTCTGGAAAGGGCAAAACTGCCCTTCCGGTTCACCGCTAGGTCGACTGGCCAACGGTCATTTTTCTGACCGTTGAGCCTACGGTTGACCGCTCGGTCGACCGGGCCAAAGCCAACGGTCGACCGCCCAGTCGACCGCCCCCCACCCGAGAGTGGGGTACTTTCAGTCGGTCAACCAAATTTTTAGGTAAACACAACTTATTTCAATATAGATATTAATTTAAAAATATTTTTCATTAGGAGCGTATGATACCAATTGAAAAGTATAATATCAATAAAATCATTTTTCATCATAAAGAGTGGGAGTAAGGTGCCAATTGAAAATAAAATCGATTGAAAGTTAAAACATTCATTTTCTCCCCCTTTATGGAATTCTAATGAAAACGATGCATAACCTTGTATAAGATACCAATTGAAAAATAATTATCATTAAGGAGTAAATCAAGCTTAGCATAAATATAATTTGTAATTAAGATATAAAGATATAGTAAGCACAATCAAATCACATATATATGTATGAAAATATAAATACTAATCGAAATTGATACTATTTGAAGTTGACGCATCCATATATAGAAAAACACATATGAGTATACATAAAAATATCAATTATGATACAACTGAAAATATAATAATGATCAAGTGTATAACTCATACCTACCACCCTATTCATGCACATGTTTAAATGGATTTTCAATTTTAGAATATAAGGCATGGTCGCCCGTCCAACCACCCTTAGATGGTAGGGGTTTTAAAAAATATGAGTTTGAGAATAATTTAACAAGTTTGAAAACTCTATTGAAATGAAGAAATACGCATCTTGAACACTAGTATGAAGTTATTCAAGTAAGAAATAAAACAATAATATATCCATGAAAATATGAAAATCACACAATCCATCAACACTCAAATAGCAATAAAGCTCATATAATCGCATGAAAACAAATCATGAGTAAACATCAAACATAGAGTGTAAAAAGTCATGTAATCAACAAAATCATGGAATAAGCCATTTAAGCATAATTATGAACTTTCTTTATAAACATGAAAAACATGAAAACTTAATTTTTATCAAAATAATGCAAACTTCAAGGCATATGTATGTTTTGTCTAAACTAGAAGTATAAATATATATCTCAAACACAATTTGAGTCCATAATAAAATTTGCATGAAAAACAAGTGATTCAAGGGTATACATGTATATCTAATAATTTTGGCAAAATTAACATATACATGAAGCTAAAATACATTATCATAAAAACATGTTCAAAATATATAGAATACAAGTTGAAATGCACTAATCATCAAAACGAGGCTATATTAGTATATCTAATGGGTACAAATGAGCAATTAAGTACAAACATACAAAAATCAAATGTGGCACATTAGTTGTACAAGTATATATACAAGTTTTAATGGAAACTACATCTAAACATATAATCAAAACATGAAGTATAAAACAAAAAACATAAGCCAATATGATCATTATGTATATGCACATGCTTTAGACTAGGATATACAATATAACTAAAGTAAAGTGAGAATACAAAAATATAAATCCATATAGAACATGGGTATATCTCAAATACTATACATATATGTCACAAGTTTAATAAGCTAGGCATTTAACATAATAATCAAGAAAAACTAAAATATGCTAAAAATCAATCATGAAAGCATGTAAACATAAATAGGAGTTTAGAGATAGTTACAAAAATCATTAGGGCTTATCTCTATATCTCCAAACCATGGTGGTCTTCCCACCAAACTCCCCTTGAAAGTGATGCATCCAAAAATGTCACCATATATCTCGGAACGCATTCACCTCAAGGCACCAATGCCCTCACGTCAAGCGAGAGCCCACACCTACATCAAATAAAGTAGGAGTGGATTTTAGTACCCATACTCTATTGGGTCCATAGGGGTTAGCACCTTTCCTAACCCAAACAAATCTATTTGCAAAATTTACATTGTGTACTCTATCATAACAAAACTTTGCAAGGTAGCCCTTACGTCCACAATGTGTACATGTGTACACTTGAGCATACTTTGAATTATGTGTGTAAGCATGAAGAGTATGTGTATGCTGTATATGGTGTGCATGCATGTGAGGAGCATGTTTCTTATGAAACATAGATTCCAACCGTGTGTGGTTCATGACAAATTTACTTAAAGTGTAGCCTAAACAATCAACATTCTTCTTTAAAGCACATATATCATTTTCAATGTTGGAAGAAGTGGAGCATGCAGTGGGTGATGGCCTTTGGGCCAACAATTTTTGATGATGATCAACTCATGAAGTTATATTTACTAATAATCTTGTGTTTAATTAGTGACAGATTCCTTATCAAGATCTTAGTAGGTGTGGAGCTTCAACAAAGGATTTAAAGACAAGTTGGAAGCTAGCACCGGTTGATTCACGAGCCTATGCAACAAGTACACATCTAGAGATGAGCTCGGTGGATTACTTTTGGACCAAGTCAAGAAGATGAGAAGCCTTCAAGGGAAGACTTCAAGAAGTTGAAGACTTGTGTCTAGGTATAAGATTTTGTTTTGTTTTAGTTAAAATGTAAAGGATAGATAGTTGGTGGATTGCTCAAGTTATATCACACACACACACTCTTGATAGAACTCTTGATTTAATTGATTTCATAAAAGATTTCTTTTTAGAAAAGAATTTTTATTTAGTAAAAGATTTTCTTTGAGACAAAATATAAAAACTTTGGATTTTGGTATTTCATAGTTCATATCTTTAAACCAAAATCTTGATTAGAGTTTTATATCAAAAACATAGATATTTCTTATTTGATTGTGTAGTGGATCATATCCATACACACCATGCTTTAAAATGAACTCAAATATCTTGTTTTTGTATTTGATGAAGATTTAGAAAAACAAGTTTGGAAAAACATGTTTTGGAAAAATACATTTTGGTTATTGAGCTAATATTTCCAAGTTACAAAAATAGACCAAAACATCTATAACATGTCTTGATTTTGTGCAAGCATGTTTGTTCTTTCAAGTATATTGGTAAAACTATTTTTGAAGAATTTCTATGTATTTTTAGGATTTTATAAAAGATTTTTAAATCCTGTTTTCTGACCTGGAAACTGGCTGACAGGCCAAACCGGTCGACCGGTCCGGTCGACCGATGTGCACAGCCCTGTGCACGTTGTCAGCACAGTGGCCGGTCGACCGGGTCGGTCGACCGACCAAGAGAGCTTTGCTCTCTGGAAATATCAGTCGACCGGGCCGGTCGACCGACAGTTCATTCCAGGTTATCGGTCGACCGAGCCGGTCGACCGGTGGCTGCAACGGTCAGAAAAATGACCGTTGGCCGGTCGACCGGCGGTCGACCGACAGCACTGACACAGCCCCAACGGCTCTATTTTCTGGGAGCCTATAAAAGGGGGTTTTGTCTATTGTTTTGAGGTTAAGATTTTGGAGACCTTTGAGCTAGTTTTTCCAACTGATTTCAGAAGTTCTCTCCACATATTTGAGTGCAAATATTTCCCATCTTAAAGGGAGTTTTTATCAAGAGAGTGTTAAGTGATTCTTTGAGTTTTTCACCATAGTCCTTCCTTGCTTTTCTCACATCACACTTGAGCTATCCATTGCTAGATATTCCTATAGGTGTGTTGTAGTGAGAGTGCTCTTTAGGTGATCAAGTGTTGTGATCATCAAAGAGATCTTTTCTTTGTATTTGAGGAAACGGGCAAGTGTGCTCGTTGTTGGTGGTTGGAGTTCGGTTGTGAACTCTTGGTGGTTCGAGGTACGGCCTCGGCGAGTCGGTGGACTTGCGTGTGTACGGGACTTGGGAGTCCGAGGGTTTGTAGGTGTACGGTACCGAGGAGAGATCCGGTGGGATCTTGCATAGTGGAAATCCTTCGTGTGTCGAAGGCGGGGATGTAGAGCAAGTGTGCTCGAACCTCGAAACAAACCCTTGTGTTTGCGATTGCTTACTCTTCCCTCTCTCTCTCTTTGTCTCTTTTATATCTTGCATTTACTTTCATTGTCTTCACTTGTACATGCTTGATATACCCTTGTGCTTAATTGATATATAATTGCGTGGGATTGTTGTTAACACTAGTATTCAACCAAGAGAGCAACGCGGCACCTCAACCCATTCAAGGGGAATCTAGAGGAGCTTGTCCAGAGCCTCGCAAGGGGAATTCGGCAACACTCTTGAGTTATACATAAGTGTTTAATTAAAAGAAATTTTAATTTGGTCAACTTAGTTTTAATTCCGCATTATTTGTTCACAAGTGACCATTAGATTAGCCATCACCTATTCACCCCCCCTCTAGGTGATCTTACAATTGGTATCAGAGCAACTTCAATTGGTATCAGAGCTAGTGCTCTTGATAAGGGTCTAACAACCTAAGAGTTAAAGATCCTACATTTGGGCTAATCACAATATTTGTTGTACACACACACCTCACCATGGACTTTATGTCACCACCCACCTTTGACATTCTTAACATCCACATTTGGAAAGTTAAGATGTCATTATTCCTCAAAGCCCTAGGTTATAATGTATATCTTGCCACTACTAATAATGCTTATTGTATAGATGGTAAGAATCTTGAGGCTAATACAAAAGCCCTAAATGCTTTGAAGAGTACCCTAAATGATGATTACTTATTTAGGGTTGCTAATATTGATATGGCTTTTGTAGTTTGGAACACCCTCATCTCCCTTGGCGAAAATGAACAATACCTTGCGGGGAGTGATTCGGATGTTGGAAGCGACACCTCCAACAAGTGCTACATGGTCCAAGGGGATGACCCCCTTGAGGTAAATACCGAATCCGATGATGAGGATGCTAGTATGTCATATGATGAGCTAAATTCTTTATGCCAATTATTGCTTGAAAGATATGACATAATTAAGAAAGAAAATAAAATTTTGAAAAAGGACATTGCTTGCATGCATAATGAACATGATTCATGTAGAGATAACATTGCATGCTTAGAAAAGAATAATAAAGATTTGAAAAAGAACATTGATTGCATGCATGTAGAAAATGATTCTTTTAGAAATAAACTTGCATGTTTAGAAAAGGAAAATGAAGACTTGAAAAATGAAAATGTTTCCCTCATGTCTAAATTAAATGATTTGTGTAAAGGGAACACTATTTTGAAGGATAAGATAGCTATGGTAGAAAAACAAAAAGAAAATATTTTTCAAGAAAATATCACTTTGAAAAGAAAATTTGTTGAAAAAGAAAAAGATTTTGTTGCTAAGAAGAAAAAGAAAAATGATTCTTCATCTCATCATGCTTTTCATGCCACATCTAATGAGATTAAGAATATGAAAAATAAGATGAATAATTTGAGTTCAACTTTGAACTCGTGTGCATTTAACCATTCTAAGTTGGAATCCTTGTTTCAAAAGAAACAAGTTCCTCATGCTCATGCACATACACATCATGCTTATGGTGCACAACACGATCACAATCACACTCATAAGCATCATGCTAAGGTGTACATTTGTACACATTGCGGCCGCAAAGGCCATCTAGCAAGATATTGTTTTGATAAGAAACCATATCTATATTTTGCTAAGTATAATAAATTTTGGGTTCCTTACAACAATGCTAACCCCAAAGGACCCAAGAAAACATGGGTACCAAAACCCCCACCTTTTGATTTTGATGTAGGTGAGGGCTCTCACAAAACGTGAGAAGGTTGGTACCTTGGTAGTGGTTGCAATGGACATGATGGACATACACTTGGTTGCATCACTATCAAGGAGCTTGGTGGGACAACCACCATTCTTGGAGCTTTGGAGTTGGTAACAACCTCTAAACTCCTATTTTATTTATGTACATGCTTTATACTTTATCATATTCATAGCATGTTTATGTTTTAAGATTTTGTGTGCTTCATGTGGTATTTACATGCTTAGATGTAGATTTGTCAAACTTGTATGTATACATATACAAATAGTGAATTACAATTGACTCTCAAATAATTTGAACTTCATGCTCACTTGTATCCACTTTATGCATATGTATAATCTAGTTTTGATGATTCTCTTTTATACATGTTTTACCTATTTTAGTGATTTACTTCATGTATATGGGTGCTTAATTCAAATCCAATAAATATACATGTATACCCGTGAGTCTCTTGCCTTCATGCAAACATTTAATAGACTCTTTTATTTTTGGGATATGTATGCATATTGTTAGATTTGTATAATTCATACATATACCATGTAAATTTTTTTGATGATTTGTTTTGATACAAATGATTTTTGTGTGTTGTTAAATAAAAATTTTAGTCATGATTTGATTTGGGCTTCTATGACTATTTTCATGTAGATACTATTTACATAACTTTTGAACACTCTATCTTTAAGAAAATATATATGTTGAGCTTTATGGAATATGAGTGCTTGAACTTTTATGTATTTAGTATTATTCATGAAAAACATATGATTTTTTTATTTATGAAGGATCTTTAACTAGTTTGTCAAAAATCCATTTAAACTAGTTATCTATTCTTCAAGTATTGCACATGATTCTATTTTTATGGATAAATTCTTTTGTGATTTCAAAATTTTTGATGCTTCATTGTATTGAATATTAGTTTAGATGTTAGTATTTGTCAACACTTGGATTTATACTTGTACACCTTATGGACCACAAATAAATCTATATATGATTGGGTTGAATGCTTATTTGTGCCTATTAGATGTACTAGTATAGCCTTATGTTGATGATCATTACATTCTTAAACTTGTATTCCCATTCGGATTTATGTTATGATCATGTGATTTCATTTCATGTATATGGTTATTTTGCCAAAACATTAAGATATACATGGATACCTCTTGAGTCATTTGCCTTTCATGCAAATCTATATATATGGACTCAATTGTGTTAGAGATATGTATGTATGCTTCTTGTATTGACAAAACATACATATATTATGAAACATTTTTTTTAATAAAAATTTTTTTTGATTTTCAAGGTTTTAAAAGTTATGATAATTCAAAATTTTAAAGAATATTGAGTTTTATTGCAATTTTCATGATGCCATGTTTCACATAACATTAGTACACTCATTTTTGAAAATATGGACTTTATGGATTAGAGTGTTTTTAGTGCCTTGTGTTTCATTGATCTTTCATGAAAAACTTTTTAACTTATTCCTTGAAGGAAGGATCTCGTACTAGTTCTTAAAACAAGTTCATTTAACTAGTTCGAATTCTTCATATGGTAGATTATATGATGTATACACTTATGCTTACTTTTCAATTGGTATCATTGGTTATTTGCAATTGGTATCAATATGACTTCATGTTGTGTATATCCATATTTTGATTGTATGTATGAATGCCTTCAAATTATATCAATTTCTATTGGTATTATCTTGTCATACATATATGTTATCTATTTGTGCTTATTTTACAAGTGGTATTTCCTTTAAAGCACAAAGATTGTTGATGCTAAGCTTAATTAGATTTCAAATTGGTATTTCATAATAAGCTTATGCATTGTATTTCATAATTGGTATCAAAATTCAAAATTTGGTTGTTCTACATTTGGTACCTTAAAAGAAAATATTGTATTTTAAGATATTTCAAAATTTTGTTTAAGAAAATTTCAAAATTTTTAATTTGTATTGCCTATATGCAAGGAGAGCTTAACATCTCTTCTACATATAGATCTTCTTGATTGATTTAGATTACCCCTCCTTGATTTCTTTATTTTTGACAAAAAGGGGGAGAAAATTTGTTTGATGTATTTTACTTTGAACCCTTTGTTGATGATTGACAAAAAGGGGGAGACGAATTTGAGATTTTATATGCATGTCTTCCTTGTGTAAGGGGGAGAAGATTTTATGTTCATGTATATATGTTGTGGTTTGCAAATAATAGGAGAAAAAGATTTGATTTTGTGTTATCTCCATTCATTTGCATACATGTCATGTGCTTCATTGTCATATCTTTATCATTTATTTGGTATGCATGAGTTAAGGGGGAGATTCTTTGAAGCTTTACTTTAATCCATGCATATATAACTTCATGAGTTTTGTCATCATCAAAAAGTGGGAGATTGTTGGCCCAAAGGCCATCACCCTAGTTTTGATGATGATCAACTCATGAAGTTATATTTACTAATAATCTTGTGTTTAATTAGTGACAGATTCCTTATCAAGATCTTAGTAGGTGTGGAGCTTCAACAAAGGATTTAAAGACAAGTTGGAAGCTAGCACCGGTTGATTCACGAGCCTATGCAACAAGTACACATCTAGAGATGAGCTCGGTGGATTACTTTTGGACCAAGTCAAGAAGATGAGAAGCCTTCAAGGGAAGACTTCAAGAAGTTGAAGACTTGTGTCTAGGTATAAGATTTTGTTTTGTTTTAGTTAAAATGTAAAGGATAGATAGTTGGTGGATTGCTCAAGTTATATCACACACACACACTCTTGATAGAACTCTTGATTTAATTGATTTCATAAAAGATTTCTTTTTAGAAAAGAATTTTTATTTAGTAAAAGATTTTCTTTGAGACAAAATATAAAAACTTTGGATTTTGGTATTTCATAGTTCATATCTTTAAACCAAAATCTTGATTAGAGTTTTATATCAAAAACATAGATATTTCTTATTTGATTGTGTAGTGGATCATATCCATACACACCATGCTTTAAAATGAACTCAAATATCTTGTTTTTGTATTTGATGAAGATTTAGAAAAACAAGTTTGGAAAAACATGTTTTGGAAAAATACATTTTGGTTATTGAGCTAATATTTTCAAGTTACAAAAATAGACCAAAACATCTATAACATGTCTTATTTTTGTGCAAGCATGTTTGTTCTTTCAAGTATATTGGTAAAACTATTTTTGAAGAATTTCTATGTATTTTTAGGATTTTATAAAAGATTTTTAAATCCTGTTTTCTGACCTGGAAACTGGCTGACAGGCCAAACCGGTCGACCGGTCCGGTCGACCGATGTGCACAGCCCTGTGCATGTTGTCAGCACAGTGGCCGGTCGACCGGGTCGGTCGACCGACCAAGAGAGCTTTGCTCTCTGGAAATATCAGTCGACCGGGCCGGTCGACCGACAGTTCATTCCAGGTTATCGGTCGACCGAGCCGGTCGACCGGTGGCTGCAACGGTCAGAAAAATGACCGTTGGCCGGTCGACCGACTGTCGACCGACAGCACTGACACAGCCCCAACGGCTCTATTTTCTGGGAGCCTATAAAAGGGGGTTTTGTCTATTGTTTTGAGGTTAAGATTTTGGAGACCTTTGAGCTAGTTTTTCCAACTGATTTCAGAAGTTCTCTCCACATATTTGAGTGCAAATATTTCCCATCTTAAAGGGAGTTTTTATCAAGAGAGTGTTAAGTGATTCTTTGAGTTTTTCACCATAGTCCTTCCTTGCTTTTCTCACATCACACTTGAGCTATCCATTGCTAGATATTCCTATAGGTGTGTTGTAGTGAGAGTGCTCTTTAGGTGATCAAGTGTTGTGATCATCAAAGAGATCTTTTCTTTGTATTTGAGGAAACGGGCAAGTGTGCTCGTTGTTGGTGGTTGGAGTTCGGTTGTGAACTCTTGGTGGTTCGAGGTACGGCCTCGGCGAGTCGGTGGACTTGCGTGTGTACGGGACTTGGGAGTCCGAGGGTTTGTAGGTGTACGGCACCGAGGAGAGATCCGGTGGGATCTTGCATAGTGGAAATCCTTCGTGTGTCGAAGGCGGGGATGTAGAGCAAGTGTGCTCGAACCTCGAAACAAACCCTTGTGTTTGCGATTGCTTACTCTTCCCTCTCTCTCTCTTTGTCTCTTTTATATCTTGCATTTACTTTCATTGTCTTCACTTGTACATGCTTGATATACCCTTGTGCTTAATTGATATATAATTGCGTGGGATTGTTGTTAACACTAGTATTCAACCAAGAGAGCCAACGCGGCACCTCAACCCATTCAAGGGGAATCTAGAGGAGCTTGTCCAGAGCCTCGCAAGGGGAATTCGGCAACACTCTTGAGTTATACATAAGTGTTTAATTAAAAGAAATTTTAATTTGGTCAACTTAGTTTTAATTCCGCATTATTTGTTCACAAGTGACCATTAGATTAGCCATCACCTATTCACCCCCCTCTAGGTGATCTTACAATTGGTATCAGAGCAACTTCAGTGGGTATACTAGAAGGTGAAGCATGACAAACATGTGAATCAATATCATTTTGCAAAGTAATATTTTTCTTTGAAACCACATCTAATTCCTTTGAAATAGAAGCAATTTTATTTTTTAAAGAATTGTTTTCTTTTAAAATAAAATCAATTTTTGAAGATAAGACCTCATTTTTCTTCAAAACGTCATCACCATCATTTTTACTTTTTAAGATTTTGTTTTCATTTAAGACAAGTTCAAGTTGGGATTTCAATGAGTCCCTTTCATTAGAAATCTCTTCTCTCTCTTATAAGACCATGTTAAGTTTTGAAAATAAGTCCTTATTTTCTTCTTTTATTTTAAAAGTTTTCTTTTTTAAAAGTTTATACTTCTCAAGCAAGTTTTCACAAATAATGAAAAGTTCTTCATTTAATGCATCGGCATCAATATAATCATCACAAGAAGAACTATCATCTAGTTGAGTATCTGAGTTTACCTCAAGGGAGTCATTCCCTTGGACCATGTAGCAATGTTGGTCGGACTCTTCTCCACTAGATTCATATCGTCGTTTGTAACTTGGGAGAGATCAAGCAAAAGTAGAATCACAATGAGAAATCATAGATAAATATTCTTTGCTTAGTGTTTGCATAAGTGCCTCTAGGGCTTGTGCATTGGCCTCTATATGCTTGCTATTACCAAGATAGGATTTCTTGGTAGCGGTAAGGAAAACATGCAAACATAAGGCTTTAAGATAAGCACTCATCCTAATATTTCATACATCGATGTTAGACACATCAAACATAGGAGGGGTCATGAAATCCATGAGTGTAAACTATATGTGTGCAAATGCAAATACTAGATTAGCAAATCAAGATCTCACTCCTAGGTGATTAAACCTAATATCAGGAGTGTATACTCTGATACCAATTGTAAGTACACCTAAAGGAGGGTGAATAGGTGTATGGCTAATCTAATGACAAATAATGCAGAATTAAAAATAAATTTGCAACACATTTAGTGTAACCAAAGAGTATAGCCAAATTCCTGGTGAAGGGCTCTAGACTATCTGCTCTAAATTTCTCTGAAAAGAGTTGAGGTGCTATGTAAAGCTCTCTTGGTTCAACACAAGTATGGAACACAAACAATACCAACAATAAGATATGAATATGATGCAATGCAAGGTAAATAAGATAGAGCGTTTAGAGATAGTGGATCAATCGCAAACATCGAGATATGTTTTGAGGTTCGAGCACCTAGCTCTACATCCCCGCCTTCACACAGAAGGATTTTCATTAAATCGTCCACATAGGACTTCCCACACAGGGAATCTCTACTGAGGATTTGGGCAAATACAACTAGGAGCACACAAATCCTCTCTCCAACAAATACAACATCTACACAAGAGTTAAGGCACAACAACAATCACCTCTCACTAGAGGGATCGACACTTAGCCAAACAAAGATCACCTCTCACTAGAGGGATAGGCACAAAGCCAACTCCAACCTCAATCACCTTTACACTTAGAGGGATACAACCAACCAAACACAATCTCCACAATCACCTCTACACAAGAGGGATACCAACAAATAAAGAAGGTTACAACTCTTGGTGTTCTCAAAGACCACAAACCAATATTCCTCACAAAATAATGATCCTAATAGATAGGATAGACAAATAGCTCAAGTGTGAGAAAAAAAAAATTTGAAAAAGAAAATCACAAAGAAAAACTCTTGAAAAAAACTCTAGATTAAAATATAAATGAAGATCAAAACAACTCCCAAAGACTTCTCTTTTTCTTTGAGTTTTCCAACCCTTTAAAACAAATAAAGATAGATCTTTTGAACCCTAAAACTCTTTTAAAACTTGTTGCTAAAACACTTAAGAAGATGAAAATTTTTGCTCTTGAAAAACTTGGTTAAAACATCCCAAGAGGGAGCTATTTATAAGCCTCCAAAAATCTGCTCGTTGGCAGTTCTGAAAGGGCAAAACTGCCCTTCCGGTCCACCGCCTGGTCGACCAGCCAACAGTCATTTTCTGACCGTTGAGCCTGCGGTCGACCGCCCGGTCGACCGGCCCCCACCTGCGAGTGGGGTGCTTTCAGTCGGTCGACTGCGTGGTCGATGATCGGGGGAAAACCACGCACAAAAAGTGTATGTTTTGAAATTGATATTTAAAGTGTGTGCTTTGGCTTCCTCGATACTTCCGCTATAACATAGAGGCTAAAACGACTTGAATCCATAAGGACGGGAGGCGATAAAATCTTACACGGTATGTTCACATGTATATTAACAGTTCTTCAAAGTTTTAAAGAATGAAAAGAATGGAAAAGAAAGAATGAAAAAGAGAAGTGTACGGTGGAAACAAAGAAGTGAAAAACAAAGAAAAGAATGGTTTTTATGGCTTTTGGAATGTTTCTAAAATAAAGTGAAAAAGAAAGAAAACTCACGGCTACTAACTACTAGTGACTCTACCAACATGTGAACCTCTTAGTGATTGTTGTCTCACATGTATCATTGGCCATTACTAGTTCTTGCTTCAAGAGCTTTACAAAGCATGTCCCATATGTAACTCATCACATCCCAACTCAACAAAACATGAGTAAGCTACACTTAAATCATCAAAACTAAAAGCAACCATGGAGTAAAGTAATGTTAACTTATTAGAGAGTTAGGAAGTTAGAGTGTTAGATCCATCATCATGAGCCATCAATTGCTCTTGCAAGAGGAAGGCCAGTAGAGGCTATTAGATTCATGTGGATTATCAAATAAGAAGTTAGACTAGTTGGTAGTTAGTAGTTAGTTGCTATGAGAGAAAAGTTAGCTACACATGTAAAAAGAGTTAGATAGAAAATAAAGAGAGGTAAAGAGAGCACCTTTCATACCTTATCACCTTCTATTATAAGCACTCTTGCATTCTACTCATGTATCACTCTTTCTCCTAATACAAGATCCAAAACAAATGAAAAATACAAAGAGGAAGAAGAAGAACTAATCTAAGCTAAACTAAACTACAGCATGGAAAGAAAAACTACCCTAAACCTTGCATATTTTCTGCTCTGGAACCTCCAGGGGGTATTTATAGGCACCAGGGGAACGGGGCCAGGGGACAACCCCTGGCCCAAAACGCGGGCGCAGACGCGCCCGTACGGCCGCGTTTTCGCGGCCATATGGTGGCCGCGCGCGTAGCGCTTCGAGCCGCGCGATGTCCCGTCTGTCTCCTTTCAGTTTCTGTGCCCAGTTTCTGGTTTACTGCTCTTGGTTTTGACAAAATAAGCCTCCTAGGTCAATGGCTATCTTAATAGGTTTTTAATCACCCATTAAATGGTGATTTAGGGTCATCTTCTTCATTGCACACAATGAACCTAAAATCAAGTAAGCAAAGCTTTATTAGCAGAATTTTATACCAAATAAATATGCGGATGTGATAAAAATTATGCAAAATTAGAGACTAATCACACCCCCACAGTTATCTTTTGCTCGTCCCGAGCAAAACAAAAACTAAGAAAATTATTACACCACTTTCGCAGGTGACGCGATTGCACTGAGCATGTGCAACAAGCCGTTAAACCTCTAGGTTTCTCCTAGAGGAGTAGTTTTGTCTCCTGAGAGTTTTCAGTGGATTACACTCATAAAACCATAAAGAAAGAAATCAAATATTAGTATATTGAAAACACATTTTGAAATAGAGAAAAGTATTGAAGTATTTTTTGCGAAATATAAATGATCCAAGGTCATAGGTTAACTAGAAATTAATCTTCTTTAAACTAAGTCGAAATGCAAAATGTTGCTATAAATTAAATGTAAGAATTTAAAATTGAATTGACTCTTTGATCTTTCATAAAACTCTTAGAAAAATTTGCACTTTGTGAATAGTGAAGGTTTTTGGGATATCGACTCTAACTTTCATGCCATTTTTTTATACTATTATTATATATTTTTTGTTCTTTTTTTTTTCTCCCTTAGTTTTCTTAGGCTTTCTTATTTACCCGGGTAGTGAGCCTTTAGCCGGTGACTCCCAAACCAGATGATCTTAGGGCACCAGATGAGAAAACATCCCTCAGACTTAAGGACTCGAGTAAACAAGGTCACAAAACTAAAGGGGATTATTTATTTTTGTTCACCATTTTAGGTGTGAATAATCATGCTTCCTGAGGCATAATTACCCAACTTCAATAAGTGATTTTTATTATCATAATATATATATTTTTTATGGCATTTTCAGTCTTTGTTTCAATCCCAAAAATTATGTAAGTGTGGAGTGTATATATCTAAGGTAAAAAATTAAAGATCAAATTATCTTTTCAATCTTACTTTCTTATCCTAAAATTTATACAAGATCTATTAATTTGACTCGGTTTAAAATTTCATAATTTTAGGTCTTCTTAATTCCTAAGATAATCTTAATTTTCTTAAAAATAAATCAAAACTATTTATCTTATTTCAAAAAATTTTGTAAAAAGAAAAGAAAAGAGTTTTTATACAAAAGAAAATTTTAAAAAGTTCCTAAAAAGAAGTGTAAAAGAAAGAAAATTTAAAACTACCTATGTTAGTAAACCATCCCCCACACTTATCTCATGCATTGTTCTCAACGCATCGTGAATGTGTATATACATGAAACAAATGAGAAGAGAAGAAAAAGTACCTCATGGTGGTGGTTCCGGTGGTGGTCTGATTGGGTCAATTATTGCTACCCAATCAAGATATCGTAGACCTTACAGAAACCCACCAATGACCTCTCTAATATGACGCAATAAAAGAATGATTGAATGAATGATCTTATTTAAAAAATTATCCATCTAATTTTCAATTTTCAAAAATAATTACGGAGTCATTTTTGTCAACATTCTTGTCCAACAATGAAGTATGATTTTGGAAGATGATGGATTTGGACTCAAATAGATCAGGAACAAAAACCAACACCGACTCAGGAATATGACTCAGATCAAGTCGAGAGTCAATAATGAGAGTCGAAATTGGTTTAAAATAGGGTCCAAATCAAAGAATTGATATTTACACACTTTTCCCATCAATGAAGTGTGATCATGAGAGATTGGTGATTTCATTTCACGGTGTACTAGTACAGGATTCAATGTTGACTCTGGAATAGAGAAAAAATATGGTAAAGATACCAGAGTCATTATTGGACCAAAAAATGAAATAAAATTACTAACATGAGGCTCGGGATCACATTCAAGATCAAATTCAATTTCAGAAAATGGATAACTTGCCAAAATGTCAGGGATGTGATATTTGTTAAGTTCAGGTTGGTATGATGAAATTGAAGCTGCATTTCCAAAATGACATGACTCTTGGGTCCAATCAGTAGAGTTAGGGATATAAGGATCGATTAAAGGTTGACAAGAAAGATTTTTCTTGCTCTCATTGATCAATTCGCTCATAAGTGAGTCTAACCTACTGATAGGCCGTGTAACAGAATTTGAATTCGAAATCATGTCTTCCATATTCTTTGCAATTGATTCTTCTTAAAAAGGTGAGTATGGAAGTTGATTTTGGAAATTGTGGTGAAATTGTAAGTCCATCGAATGCTACTCGGATTCACGCAAGGGTTCCATACTCAAGTCTAGTATTGATGGTTGTTCATTTTGAATCGGTGAGATTAAAAAAAATGAGTAGGACTCTTGAAAATTTGGTTGAGATGATGAGTCCAGCATGTTTTGCATTTTTTCACAAAAGACTTTCAAACGCTTTTCTAACTCAAATTCTTCTTCAATTGGATGCTCTAGAAAAGGAGGATGTGGAGTTTGATGTGGGAACGATTGTGAATTGAGTAAATTTTGAACTTGTTGTAGGGACTCTTTTATACTCCTTTCCAAATCAGATTTTTCTTCGGTTCGTGGAACAGAAAAAGGAGTATATGAACCAAAATTAGGGAATGAACTTTGTGAAAATTGTGGAAAAGGTGATTGAGAATTTGACTTGGGGAAGGTGAATCCCCATTGACTCTGCGAAGAGTTGAAATTATTTTAAAAATTATGGTCATATGGTTCGGGATATGGGTCATGTTGATTCAGATAATTCCAACTCGGCATAAATGGTTGGTTCATGTTGTACATAGTCGGGTCAGAGTTATCCGAGTCAAATGAGGTTGGGGTGAAATATGGATTCATATTATAATTGAAAAAATTGTTGTTATTAAAATCCATATCACAATTTACCAAAAAAAAACAAACAAACAACAAACAACAAAGAAAAATAAAAAGAAAACAAGCCTATACTAGGGTTGACTTAGACCTAGACGACTCCTAACTGGTTAGACTGTCCACGGGGGGTATATTGTCAGAATCTGACCACAAGTTAATCGGTCAGGTAGGGGCAAGATCAGTGGGAGGTACCCGAGCTAGAGCAACGGGCCTAATTATGCCAAACCACTGCTCTTCGAGGTTTCGCCTCTCAATCCCCAACCTTAGACACCGATTTGATAAGAGTTAACTTCTAACAACTTCCCCTTTAGGTCAATCTCTTAAATAAGTCTGAGATGTCCCTAGGGGCTAACGTCTAATATTTTTTATTTAGGCTTGGGTTGTATGAGTGGGGAGGTGATTTTTGGGCTAAGGGAGAGTAATGACTTCCCCACCTTATGTTGTCTTGGGTTTTGCCCTTTGTGCAAGTGTGCAATATAGATAAGAATGAACACAAAAAAGCAAGTAAATCACTGAAGTGTTGTCCTAATTATATGCAATGCAATATGTACACCTCCTATCAATATCACAACAATATAAGAATAAAATACAGTATATTGGAATGAAAATTGACACGTGCCTATATGCAAATGTCTAAACCGTTTTAAAGCGTCCAATTAACATATTTTAATTCTTAAAATTATTTACAGTATACAGGTAAATTAGCAGCAGAGTATAAGAATATACAAGAAGTTACCCGACCACACAAGAGCAAGTGTGGACTTCTGCAATGCTAAAAAACTTTAACCTGCACACCAAAAACAAAGAAAAGGTTAACAAAAACGTGAAATCAAACCGTTTCCATCCCCGACGACTGCGCCAAAATTTGATCGGGGGAAAACCGCGCACAAAAAGTATATGTTTTGAAATTGATATTTAAAGTGTGTGCTTTGGCTTCCTCGATACTTCCGTTATAGCATAGAGGCTAAAATGAGTTGAATCCACAAGGACGGGAGGGGCTAGAAACTTACACGGTATGTCCACGTGTATATTAACGGTTCTTCAAAGTTTTAAAGAATAAAAAGAAAGGAAAAGAAAGAATGAAAAAGAGAAGTGTACGGTGGAAACAAAAAAGTGGGAAACATAGGAAAGAATAGTTTTTGTGATTTTTGGAATGCTTTTAAAATAAAGTGAAAAAGAAAGAAAACTCACGGCTACTAACTACTAATGACTCCACCAACATGCTAACCTCTTAGTGATAGTTGCCTCACATATATCATTGGCTATCACTAGTTCTTGGTTCAAGAGCTTTACAAAGCATGGCCCATATGTAACTCATCACATCCCAACTCAACAAAACAAGAGCAAGCTACACTTAAACCATCAAAACTAAAAGTAAGCATTGAGTAATGTAATGTTAGCTTATTAGAGAGTTAGGAAGTTAGAGTGTTAGATCCATCATCATGAGCCATCAACGGCCTTTGCAAGAGCAAGGCCAGTAGAGGCTATTAGATTCATGTGGATTATCAAATAAGAAGTTAAACTAGTTAGTGATTAGTAGTTAGTTACCATGAGAGAAAAGTTAGCTACACACGTAAAAAGAGTTAGATAGAAGACAAAGAGAGGTAAAGAGAACACCTTTCATAGCTTGTCACCTTCTATTATAAGCACTCTTGCATTCCACTCATGTATCATTCTTTCTCCTAATACAAGATCTAAAACAAAATGAAAAATATAAAGAGAAAGAAGAAGAAGAACTAAGCTAACCTAAACTAAACTACAACATGAAAGAAAAACTACCCTAAACCTTGCATATCTTCCGCTCTGGAACCCCAAGGGGTATTTATAGGCACTATGGGAATGGGGGCCAGGGGGACAACCCATGGCCCAAAACGCGGGTGCGGCCGTGACTGTTTGGCCGCGGAAATGCGGCCCTGGCCGCGTTTTCGCGGCCATATGGTGGCCGCACGCGCGGCGCTTCGAGCCGCGCGCTATCCCGTCTGTCTCCTGTCAGTTTCTGTGCCCGGTTTCTGGTTTGCAGCCCCTGATTTTGACAGAATCAGCCTCCTAGGTCAATGACTATCTTAATCAGCCTTTAATCACCCATTAAATGGTAATTTAGGGTCTTCTTCTTTATTGCACACCATGGACCTAGAATCAAGCAAGCAAAACTTTATTAACAGAATTTTATACCAAATAAATATGCGGATGTGATAAAAATTTTGCAAAATTAGAGACTAATCAGTCGACCGGCCGAGCTGACTGGCCATGTGCACGTCCTCGTGCACAATAGTCGACCATGCCGGTCGACCGATTCTTGGTCCGGTGACCGTCCGGTCGACTGCCAGAGCAAACTGGCTGGGGATTAAAGGTTTTAAAAACTTATTTTTTTGATATCGATTAAATCCCATAAAATCATATAAATTCCACAAAAGTAAGTTCTTATAAGATCTTTGAAATAAAAATATGTGTGACTAAAATTTAACACATATTACAAACTATTTGAACCATTTTTGTGATATTGAAATTTGGCTTAAATACAAAATCCGTATTTTTCAAAACTTGAACTTTTGAAATAAAAAACCGTTTTCTCCAAAACTCATGTAAATATAAAAACATGATATTGAAATAACTTTGAAGCATATTGTATAATGATAGAATCCAATATACATATAAAGATATCTATCTATGTTTTTGACATGAAATCCAAAATCAGTTAAACCAAAAACCAAAACTAATAAACTTGTGTGTGTATGTGAACTTAAGCATATCAACACTATCTAATCTTTACACAAGATCTAAACAAACTAAACTAAATACAAACCAAGTCTTCTTGTAGAACTCCTTCTCCAAGTCAACTCGATCCAAACATGATCCAACAGCTTGACTCTAACCGAGTGCTAGATGCGATCTTGACGCACGAGCTCTTGAATCACCATGTGTAAGTTTCAAAACTCCTTTGTTGAAGCTAAACAGCTACTAATATCTTGATCAAATATCTGAAACTAAATGTCACAAGATTATTAGTAAACTATAACTACTTGAGTTAATCACCATTAAAACTAGAGTGAAGGGCCTCTGGGCCGACAGAAAGGAGTATGGAAGCCATGCTTGTCCCAATAATAAATTCAAAATTTCTCAATTCACAATCCTTCCCAAATCAGACTCCATATACTCCTTTTCTAGAACCTCCAATTGAAGAAGAATCTGAGCTAGAAAAGCGTTTGGAAGTATTTTGTTAAAAAGTGTAACGATTTCAAAATATGTTGGACTCATCATCTCAATCAAATTTTAAGTGTCCTACTCATCTTTTTCAGTCTCAACGATTTAAAATGAACAGCCATCAATATTGGACTTGAGTATGGAACCCTTGCGTGAGTCCGAGCAGCAACCGCAAAATCCCATGGACTCACAATTTCACCACAATTTCCAAAATCAACTTCCATATTTACCTTTTCAAGAAGAACCAATTGCAAAAAGTATGGAAGACATGATTCAGACTCAAAATTCTGCGACGCTGCCTATCAGTAGGTTAGACTCAATAATGAACGATTTGATCAATGAAAGCGAGGAAGGTCTTTCTTGCCAACCTTTGGCCAATCATTATATCCCTAACTCTACCGATTGGACCCAAGAATTATGTTATTTTGAAAACCAAGATTCAATTTCAGAACGCACATTTGAACTTGACCAAACTCCAAGTTATAAAAGTCACCTGGACATTCTGACAAGTTATCCCTTTCTTGAAATTGAAATTGAACCTGAATGTGATCCCGAACCTTATGTTGATAATTCCATTTCACTTTTTGATTCAATAATGACCCCTGTATCTTTACCCGATTTTTCTCTATTCTGGAGTCAACATTGAATCCTGCACTAGTATACTATGAAATTGAATCACCAATATCCTATGATCACACTTCATTGATGGGGAAAGTGTGTGAACATCAATTCTTTGGTTTGGACTATATTTTTGAACCAATTTTGACTCTCATTATTGAATCTCAACTTGATCTGAGTCAAATTTCTGAGTCGGCATCGATTTTTTTCCTATTCCATTTGAGTCCAAATCAATCATTTCCCAAAATCACACTTCATTGTTAGACATGAATATTGAAGAAAATGACTCAGTAATTATTTTTGAAAATTGGAAACTAGATAGGGGTAATTTTTTCAATAAGATTATACAGATCTCCAACATTTTACTGGGTCATATTAGAAAGGTCATTGGTGGGTTCCTGCAAATTTCACATTATCTTGATTGGGTAGCTATGTTTGGCCAATCAGGCCACCACCAGAGCCACCACTATGAGGTAATTTTCTTTCTCTTCCCATTTGTTTCATGTATATACACATTCACGATGCATTGAGGACAACGCATGAGATAAGTGTGGGAGAGGGTTTACTAACTAGGTTTATTTTATATATATTTTTTTACACTTCTTTTTAGGAATTTTTTAAAAATGTTCTTTTGTATAAAAACTCTTTTCTTTTACAAAATTTTTTGACATAAGGGAAATAGTTTTGATTTATTTTTAAGAAAATTAAGTTATCTTAGAAAATAGGAAGACCTAAAATTATGAAATTTTAAACCGAGTCAAAATAATAGATCTTATTTAAATTTTAGGATAAGAAAGTAAGATTGGAAAGACAATTTGATCTTTGATTTTTTGGCTTAGATTTATGCACTTCACACTTACAAAATTTTTGGGTTTAAAATAAAGACTGAAAATGTCATAAAAAATATATTAAAAAATGAAATAATGATAAAATCACTTATTAAAGTTGGGTAATTATGCCTCAGGAAGCACGATTATTCAGACATAAAATGGTGGACAAAAAAATAAAATAATCCCCTTAGTTTTGTGGCCTTGTATACTCGAGTCTTTAAGTCTGAGAGATGTTTTCTCATCTTGTGTCCTAAAACTATTTAGTTTGAGAGTTACCGGCTAAAGGCTCACTACCCAGCAGTAAGCTAGAAAGCCTAAGAAAACTAAGGGAAAAAAAAGTAAAATAATAATAATATAAATAAATGGCATGAAAGTTAGAGTCGATATCCTAAAAATCTTCACTGTTCACAAAGTGCATATTTTTCTAAGAGTTTTATGAAAGATCAAAGAATCAATGCAACTTTAAATTCTTACATTTAATTTAAAACAAGATTTTACATTTCGACTTAGTTTAAGAAAGAATAATTTTTGGTTAACCTATAACCTTGGATCATTTATATTTTCGCCAAAATACTTCAACATTTTTCTCTATTTCAAAAATGCGTTTTTAAAATACTAACATTTGATTTCTTTCTTTATGAATTTTGTGGGTGTAATCCCTAAAAATCCTCAGGAGACAAACTCCTCATCTAGGGTAAACGTAGAGGTTTAAAGGCTTGTTGTACATGCTCAGTGCAATCGTGTCACCTGCAAAAGTGGTATAATAATTTTCTTACTTTTTTTGTTTTGCTCGGGATGAGCAAAAGATAAGTGTGGGGGTGTGATTAGTTTCTAAAACTGCATATTTCATACCACATCTTCATATTTATTTAATATTAAATTTTGCTAATAAGACCTCTGTTGTATGTTTCTAAGTCCATGGTGTGCAATGAAGAAGAAGGCCTTAAATCATTTTTAATGGGTGATTAAAGGCCTACAATATAGTCATTGACTTTGGAGAGCAGTTTTGTCAAAACCAGGGGCCTAAAACAAGAAACCGGACCATACAGCCGACAGGGGGACACGCGAGCGGCGCGCAGCGGGTGGCGCCGCGCGAGCCGCCCAGGTACAGCCGCAAAAAAGCAACCTGGGCCGCGTTTTCGCGGCCGTACAGGCGCGGTCGCGCCCATGCTTTGGGCCAGGGGTTATCCCTCTGGCCCCCTTTCCCTGGTGCCTATAAATACCCCTGGGGTTCTGAAGAGGAAGAAATACAGAGAGTTAGGGTAGTTTTCTTATTTTTGTTGTAGTTTAGGGTAGTATAATTTAGTTGTTCTTATTCTTCTTCCTTTGTATTTTCTATTTCTTGTAGATCTTGTAATATGAGAGAGAGTGGTACATGGTTAAAAAGCAAGAGTTCTTGTAATAGAAGGTGACAATATATGAAAGGTTCTCTCTTTACCTCTCTTTGTTTTCTTCTCTATAACTCCCTCTACATGTTTAGTTAATTTTCTCTCATGGTAACTAACTACTAACCACTAATTTGCTAATTTCTTGCTTGATAATCCACATGAATCTAATAGCCTCTACTTAGCGTGCTCTTGCAAGAGCCTTTGATGGCTCATGATGATAAATCTAACACTCTAACATCCTAACTTTCTAACAAGCTAACAATACTTTACTCCATGCTTACTCTTATTTAGTTTTGATGGTTTAAGTGTACCTTGCACTTGTTTATTCAGTTGGGATGTAATGAGTTACATATTGGTTATGCTTTGAAACGCTCTTGAATCAAGGACTAGTGATGACCAATGAAATATGTGAGGCAACATCACTAAGAGGTTAGCATATTAGTGGAGCCATTAGTAGTTAATAGCCATTACTTTTCTTTCTTTTTCACTTTATTTTAGAAACAATATCAAAAATTACAAATATAATTTTTTCTATGTTTCCCACTTCTTTGTGTTTCACCGTACTTCTCTTTTCATTCTTTATTTCTTATCTTTTCATTCTTTCAAATATTGAAGAACTTTTAACATACACGTGAACATACCGTGTAAGTTTCTATCGCCTCCATCCTTATGGATTCGACCCGTTTTATCCTCTATGCTATAACGGAAGTATCGAGGAAGCCAAAGCACACTCACTTTAAATATCGATTTCAAAACATACACTTTTGTGCGCGGTTTTCCCCTGATCACAAACAAGGAAGCTATGTGGAGAGAGCAACAGAACGACATGGCCTATGTGTGCTCCTCCATCAGTTACCTTCAGCATTGTAAGGACTATAAATCTCTAGGCACGATTGTTCTGTTCCAGTTCTATATGCTTATGGACGTCCTCTTCCTCCGACTAGTCCACCGTTTTATCCGTAGATGGCTCTCAAAATACTTCTATGGCATATCAACCAGTTGCTGAACCTGAAGAAGATGTGGATGAAGAAGAAGATGCTTGACTCCTCCCTATTTTGATGTATGACAAAAAAGGGAGAAGTATGTAGTAGAGTTGAGTTATTTTGGACATTGGATATCTATCTATCTATTTTGGACATCTATTTTGTATTGATATTGTATGTTTTTAGACTATGTACTATCTTATGTTGACACTTTTTTTGTGACAATTATTAGCTAACAAAGCGAGTATCTTTGTTTGGTATCTTTAGTTACGTTGATATAGTTATACTTACCCTGTTTATGGAGGTTGGTAGTTATGGATGGATGGAGGAAAACATTTATGCCTATGATTTTGTCTATCATATTTTGTTATGCATAAATATGTTATTATATTTTGTTATGCATAAATATGTTGCATAGAGCATTTATGTTGAATATCACATTCCTATGCTCTAATTGATAATTGTGTCACATATTGTATATCCTATTTCAGTTTTTAATAATTACATGTCACATTCGTTATGTATGAACATGTTAGGGGGAGCTTCATTTGAAGCGTCTTCCAATTTTATTTAAAATAACTCCATAGGTATTTTATCATCATCAAAAAGGGGGATTGTTGGCCCAAAGGTCCATTGCCCTAGTTTTGAAGATAATAATCCCATGAAATTATTTAATCCAACATTTATATCTACATAAGTTTCAGAAAAAAAGATTGATTTCATGATGAGGTTTAACTTCAACATAAAGACTCACAAGTTCATGAAGCACTCAAGATGATTATCCCAGAGCTAAGCTATCAATATTGAAGTTGAAAATCAATCCAAAAAGAGAAGCTCAAGAGACTACTATTTGGCTAAGAAAAGAATTTTTCTTCATTCCTTTTTGTAAGAATTTAGTTTGTCAAAACCAAGAAGTGGTAAATTCATTAGCTCATGAGATTCACACACGCACACACAAAAAACATAATACGGAGTTTTGTTTTACAAATTGTTAAATTGATTTCAAAAGTTTGCAAAATGATTTTCGTTGTGCAAATATTTCATGTTTTATTAAAGAGATTTATGTTTCTACCGAAAATATTTGTCCTATCTTAGATTTTGTGTTTGATCTTTGTTCTCACAGTTTTGGACTTTACAAAAAACCATGAAATATATTGTATATCATTGTTTAGTGAAAAATATATCACAAAACATAAAATAGAATTTCATGTTTTTCAAAACTGAACTTTGACTTGGGTCAGTCTACCGGGCGGTCGACGAAGTGCACAAAGTCCATTGAGCATGTCGATCGACAGGACGATCGACTGACTATAAGCACTTTTGCTCTCGGTTGAGATCGGTTGACCGGTCGGTCGACCGATAATCCCCAATGATAAAAAATATAACCGTTTATGGTCGACAGGGCGGTCGGCCGACCTGTCTGCTTTTTGCAGATTTTGCCTATAACAGCTATATGTTAAAAAACTATTTAGTGACTAATCAAAAATAGCAATATTGGTTTCTCTCTGTATTTTTGAATACTTATATAAAGAAACTCTGTTGACTATTAGTCATAACTAATAAAAACAAATTGAATCAAAAGATAACACCTTCAATCTTTTAGATTCAAATTTTCAAAGAGAAAATTTTCAAAAAGAGACAGAGTTCTTAACCCCAAATCTTTTTTCATTCTCTTTTGCTTTTTATTCTCATACTCCACTGATTACAAGCTTTTCTAACCACAAATCTTAGAGCTAAAAATACACTCTTGGTTATAAGATTGCTTTTGTGAGCCATTTGGTGACCTTGAGAAAGTAATCTCCTTCATTGTTATTGAAAAGAGTTGTAGAGGTGGTGGTTTCATTCGAGCTTGCGGGTTCGACATTTGTAAGGTGTAGAAGACACCAAGTGAGAGAACTTGCAAGTCCGGTTCATTCTTGAGGGAACGTGTAGAGTGGTGATCTCGCAGGATCAAACTATAGATGAAACCGTTCACGCGGTGAAGACGAGGAAGTAGAACAACTGGCTTGAACATCGAAACAATTCTCTTGTGTTTGTGATTTCTTCCTCTCTCTCTCTCTCTTCCTTATCTCTTTAACTCACTCTCTCTATTTGCATGCTATAATTACTCTTCTTTTATTGCAAATTTTCATTGTACAAGTTACTATTTGAGCTGTAGATTGTTATTACTTGGATTGCTAGACTAAGTTTATAATTCCGCATTATTTGCCATTTCACCTTAGCCATCACCTATTCACCCCCCTCTAGGTGAAATTACAAAGACCCCACCCGAGCATTGCTAAAGCGACAATATACTTCCTTCCGTTGTGAAATGTTATCTGTTCGAATCTCTTCATCTGTGGTAAGAGAGGGGATGTTTCGATACTAAATTCGTAGGTTGCACTGACGAAGTGTATTATGCACTAATATAACTTAATGGCATAGTATGGCCAATAGGCTCGACTAACGGTTCATGGATCATTCAATACATATGAAGACTTACCATAGAGGCTGCTAGCAGATTGGTGGAGGCTATTGTTGCATGGAGGCTACTAGCAATTTAGTGGAGGTTATTTATGGTTATGCACCAAGTGTTTCATTCTCCATCATGAGAGTTTCTTTTTCCACTATCTTGGGATTCCTTTCCACCACTCAGGACAATGTTGTAGGCCTGCGAGCTTTTCTCAAATAGATAAAAACAAGAAAAAGAACCTCCCTACCTTATTATAGGTGGGCGGAGACAGGCATCCATGCTAAAGAAAATGAAAAACAGTGACAACGTCGAGTGACAAATGCATAATAGTATAAGTAATGCCAGTGTATTAGGATGTAGACATAATAATAAAATAGTAATCATTACATGGGCTGATTAAGCACTTAAAATACAAATATGTTTGATCAAAGATCAACCAATATTACAAACTATTTGAACTATTCTTGAGGCATAAAAATTAAGCTTGAAACTAAAAACTGTATTTTCAAAAACTCATTTTATTTTTGTTTTCAAGAGTTTTTGAGAAGACTTCAAAATGAAAAACTATTTCTCAAAAACTTGTTCAAATACAAAACAAGATATTGAAACACCTTTGAAGTATGATGTGCATGGATAGAATCCAATACACATGATAAATGATATATCTATGTTTTTGACATTGAATCCAAAAATAAGTTTTGTTAAAAATAAAACTTGAAATACATGAAATAGAATCATCAAAATAAGTTTTTAAATAATAAGAACTTATTAATGGATATGGATGAAGTCCAACACACATATAAACATGTAAAACTTATTTTGATTCTATCTTTTCATGAAAACATAAAGATGTATATCTTCTTGAAAATTCAAAACGGTTAAAACGAAACCCAAAACTATTGAACTTGTGTGTGTATAAACTTGAGCATATCAAGACTAATATATTCTTACACAAGATCTAAGTAAAAACTAAATAAACTGAAGTCTTCTTATTGATCTCTATCTCCAAGTCGACTCGATCTAAACTTGATCCAAAAGAGCTAGATGTGATTGTTACGATGTGACCTCTTGAATCAATACTTGTTTGCTTCAACACTTTGACTGTGAATCTTTTGTTGAAGTCAAATCTCTACTAAGATCCTAATCAGTATCTGAAACTTATTAAACATAAGATCATTAGCAAACTAGCCTTCATAATTAGTCATCATTAAAACTAAGATGATGTGCTACTGGGCAAACAATCTCCCTCGTTTTTAGATGACAAAACTTATGAGGTTATATATGCATTAATTAAGGATAGGCTTCATATAAGCTCCCCCTTAACTCATGTATATGAATAAATCGATAAAGATATGCAATGAAAGCTCAAAATAGAAATAAAAAATATATGTGTGTGTGTGTGTATACACACACGCACACACCTGTGTGTGTGCATGCGCACAAACAATTAATTAAACATGCATATATAAACCCAATTTTCTTCTCCCCCTCTTTGTCACTCGTCAACAAAGGAGTGAAGACAAACAAATGATACCAATAAGACATATTTTGAAACAAAATTTTGATATCAATAAAAACAATCAATTGAAAGATACAATCTTTTTATCAAATTAAAATAAAATAATCTTTTTACTAATTGATACCAATAGAAGGACATGATACCAATTGAAAGTAAAAATAAGAATTTTCTCTTACTTTATGAAATACAATGAAAATAATGCATAAGCTTGTAAAGATACCAATTATCATTAAGAACATAAAGCTTAGCATAAAATCAATTTGTTCAAAAAAATGTATGGACATTGTAAAATAATCACAAGAAAAATTTCTATATGTATTATGATCAGAACAATATAATATTAATTGAAATTAAAATGCATACACATAGAAAAAAATATGAGTATACAAAAATAAATTTTCATTAAGATTATGTATAACTCATACCTACCACCCTATTCATGTACATGTTTGAAAGATATTCAATAAAGAGCATACAAGGCATGGTCGCCTATCCAACCACTCTTGATTTGGTAAGGGTTTTCAAAAGTATGATTTGAAAATACTTTTAACATATTTGAAAATTCTATCAATTGAAGAATATGAAACTAGTTTTATGATAATTTTAAAAACTAGTACGAAATCTTTCAAGTAAGGAAAAAAATATATATATTCCATGATAAATGAAGATCACACAAGAGTAGACACTCAAAGATCTATGAAGCTCATATAGGCTCATGATTCAAAACCATGAGCAAACAAAAATATATATAGTGGACAACAATCATTTAATCAACAAAATAATGGGAATAAGGCATTGAAGCTCAAATAAAACAAATAAATTCTTTTTATCAAAAAGACAAAAAACTATAAGAAAAAAAACTTAATTTTCATCAAAAACCAAACAAGCTTCAAGGTATATGTTTATGTTATTGAAACTAAAAGTATACATACATATCCCAAATATGAACGAGTCCACAAATGAATAATATATGAAAAATAAGTGACTCTAGGATAGACATGTATAGCTATAGTTTAAGACAAAATTTAACATATATATGAAGCAAAACACAAAAACTAGTACACAATGGGGAAAAATAAGTAAAGATGCCAGATTCATCAAAACAAGATTAAATAAGTACATGTAATGAGTACAAATAAGCAATGAAGCACAAACACATGATAATCAAGTGTAGCTCACTAATTACACAAGTATAAATATAAGTTTTAATGAAAACTACGTCTAAACAAGTAATCAAAACATGAGGCACAAAAAAAACATAAACAAATATGATCATTAGGGTAAATGCACGTACTATTAGAACTAGGATATACAAATTAGTTAAACAATAGTGAGAACATAAAAATATGAATTCATATGAACATGGTATATCTCAAAGACTATTTATGTATATCATACGTCGAAAGATATTACATTTAACATAATGAACATTAAAACCAAAAGCATGCTAATAATCAATAATAAAAACATATAAACAAAATGGGAGTTAGAGAAAGCTATCAGACCATATGAACTAGTCTCTAGGTCTTCAAAGCCATGGTGGTTCTTCCACCAATACATCCCTTAAAAGTGATGCATTCATAGATTTGATCATTTGGCCTGAAACCCATCCACCATCAAGGCGCCAACACTCTCACGTCTTGTGAGAGCTCACACCGACATTAATTATAATAGGGGTGAATTTTAATATCCACACTTTCTTGGATCCATGAGGGTTAGCACCTTTCCCAACCCAAACAAACATATTTGTAAAATTTGAATTATGTAATCTTTCATAATAAAACTTTGTAAGGTGGCCCACACGTTCACAATGTATACAAGTGTACATATTAGCATACATGGTGTCATGTGTGTGAACATGAGAAGCATGTGTATATCGTGATTGGTGTGCATGAAAATGTGGAGTATGTTTCCTCCGAAACATAGATTCCAAACGTGTGTAGTTTATGGCACATTGGCTCAAAGTAGAGCTTAAACAATCTACACTTTTTTTGCAACATGCAAATATCATTTTTAAAGCTTGAAGAAGATGTGGAGTATGCATTCTTATCAATAGAAGGTATAACAATAGAATCATGACAAAAATGAGAAAAAAAATCACTTTTCAAAGAAGTATTTTCCTTTGACATAAAATCCAATTCTTTTGAAATTAAAACTATTTTATTTTTCAAAGAATCGCTTTCTTTTAAAATAAAATTAAGTTTTGAAAACAAAACCTCATTTTTCTTCAAAACAAGATTAAACTCATTTTCATTTTTCAAAATTTTATTTTCATTTAAAGCAAGGTCAATTTGAACTTTCAATGAGTCCCTCTCATTTGAAATCTCAACCCTTTTTTGCAAAATCAAATAAATTTAGAAAACAAAATTTTCATTTCCCCTTTTTAAATTAAAACTCTTTATTTTCAAAGCTTTGTACTTTGAAAGCAATTTTTCACAAAACATGGATAGTTCTTCACTTATAGCATGGGCATCCATAGAATTATCATTATATGAAGAACTAGCACAATCATCAAGATGGGTATCTGAATTTATCTCAAGAGAGTCATTCCCTTGGACCATGTAACACGTTTGCTTGGATTCATCCCTTCTTAGTTCTCTCTCCAAAACATGTTGCACTTGTTCCTTGAGAGAGATCAATGTGTTACACACTGCAAAAGCGGAATTACAATGAAAAATCAAAGAAAGATGTTCTTTGCCAAGTGTGCGCCTAAGTGCCTCCATGACTTGTGTATTGGCCTCTAGGTGCTTGCCATTATCAACATATGATTCTTGGTAGTGGCAAGATAAACATTCAACCCTAGGGCTTTAAATAAGCATTCATCTAAAATTTTCACATGTCAATGTTGGAAACATCATATATAGGAGGAGCAAGAAAATCCATGAGTGTATAAACTATATGTGTGCAAAAGCAAATCTAGATTAGCAATCAAAGGATCACACTCCTAGGTGGTTAAACCGAATACTAAAAGTGCTAGCTCTGATACTAAATGAAATGAAACACCTAGAGGGGGTGAGTAGGCGTACAAGCTAATCTAGTACAAATGATGCGAAATTTAAAATTTAATAGCAAACACGTTATGTGTAATCAAGAGTGAGCCCGAATTTACCGTGAAGGATTCTGAATCTACTCCTCTAGATTCCTCTAAAGTAAGAGTTAAGGTGCTTTAAAAGCTCTCTTGGTTGAACATAAATGTTGGCACACAAATAGTACTAAACATATATATGATATGAATAATGTAAAGCAATGTAGGATATTAAAAGAGAGAGAGTAGATCAAACGCAAACACAGTGATATGTTTCGAGGTTCGAGCCACTGCTCTACATTCCCGCCTTTACACAAAAAGATTTCCACTATGTCTACACAGGCCTTCCACAAAGAGACTTCCACTGAGAAATTACAACTCAAAACCGGAGTACACAACTCCTTCTCTCTATAACACAGACCTCTACATAAGAGGTGGCACAAAGCCTAGCACAAAGTAAAGAAGAAATAAAACTTAGTGATCCAATGATCACAAACTCTCTCTTGGTGATTTTGAAAGATCACAAGCAATTTTTCTCACAATACAAAGATTCTAAAGATAGATTTGAGATGATAGCACAAGTATGTAAGAAATTAAAGTGTTTTAAAAAAGAAATATAACAAAGAAAACACTTGAAAAAAAACTTCTTAATAGATATGTAAAACGAAGAACAAAAACTAAAATTCCCAAAGCTTAATTTTCTTTGATTTTCAAAACCTTGAAACAATAAAAGATTAGAGTTTAGCACAAAATCTTCTTTTTAAAACTTGCTGAAAATACTTGAGAAGATGGAGAAATTTGCTCTTGAAAAATCTTGGGAGAAACAGCCCCCAAAGACCCATTTATATAGGGGTCTGAAAATATAGCCCGTTGGGGTCCAGAACAGGTCAGAAATGACCTGTCAGTCGACCGCCCGATCTATTGGCTAATGGTCAGATTTCTGACTGTTGGGGTTTCTGGGCAGTTCGACTGCCCGATCGACCGCCCCAAGGAAATTTGCCTAACGGTCGACCTCCTGGTTGACCAAGGCCAGAACCAGAGAGTAAACTCTCTGGTCGGTCGACCGACTGGTCGACCGGGGCCAGATCCAGATAGCAAGCTCTCTGGATCAGTTGACTGTCCGGTTACCGGCCCATAGCCAAGGCTGTTGTGCACGTTTTGTGCACATCGGTCAATAGCCCGGTCGACCGCCAGTGGGCTCAGGCTTGGATTATAGGTTGAAATGCTTGGTCTTTTAAATACCTATAAATCACATAAAATCCACAAAAATAAGTTCATGTAAGCACTTGAAATACAAATTTGTTTCATCATAGATCAACCCATACTACAAACTATTTGAACTATTTTTGAGGCATAAAAATTAAGCTTGAAACCAAAAATTGTATTTTCAAAAACTTATTTTATTTTTTTCTTGAAGAGTTTTTGAGGAGACTTCAAAATGAAAAACTATTTCTCAAAAACTTGTTCAAATACAAAAATAAGATATTGAAGTACCTTTGAAGCATGATGTGCATGGATAGAATCCAATACACATGGTAAATGATATATCTATATTTTTGACATTGAATCCAAAAATAAGTTTTGTTAAAAATAAAACTTGAAACACATGAACTAGATCATCAAAATAAGTTTTTAGATAATAAAAACTTATCAATGGATATGGATCAAATCCAATACGTATATAAACATTAAAACTTGTTTTGATTTTATCTATTCATGAAAACATAAAGATGTATATCTTCTTGAAAATCCAAAACGGTTAAACTGTATTGAACTTGTATGTGTGTGTATATTTGAGCACATCAAGACTAATCTATTCTTACACAAGATCTAAACAAAAACTAAACTAACAAACTAAAGTTTTCTTGTCAATCTCTATCTCCAAGTCGACTCGATCCAAACTTAATCCAAAAGAGTTAGATGCGATCATTGAGATGTGAGCTCTTAAATCAATACTTGTTGCTTTAATACTTTGATTGTGAATCTCCTGCTGAGGTCAAGTCTCTATTATGATCTTGATCAGTATCTGAAACTTATAAAACACAAGATCATTAGTAAATTAATTTTCATAAGTTAGTCATCATCAAAACTAAGCTGAAGGGCCACTGGGCCAACAGAAAGATCAAAGGAGGGCTCCTTATTGGATGATGGTGTACTTAAAGGTATCCAAGCACAAATTACATCTCTGACGCAAAGAGATGAATTGAAGAAAATGGGAATGACACGCTCTTACCTACTTGAATGGGACTCGGTGCCATACCTATCAAAGTTCAAGCCATCTACATTACACACGTATGATGCCAAAAGTTCACCGGACTAACACATCTATTATTTTTGGTCCCAAACTGGTAATGTAATCGATAATGATGTTATCATGGCCAGATTGTTTATTGGTACTCTCGAAGGAGTGGCCTTTGACTTGTTCAGAACCCTTCCACTGGGTTTCATTAATTCTTCGATTGATCTTGAGACTCGGGAGGATGATACCGAGGTAATCATAGATAAGCTCTTTTTCATGGTACAAAGGAAGCGAGAATCAGTCGGTGATTACATTGTGAGATTAAGGATTCTATCTCTGATGTGTCCAGCAAGGATGTCATTTCCTATGTTACTGCAGATATGTAGGCACAACTTTCTGGACCAAGTAGAGATTCGCATGGGGCTGTTAAGGCCCAACTTGGATAGAGCTTGTTGAGCAAGCTGAAATAGCCGAGAAGTCCGATAAAAAATTTGAGCCTTCCATGCCTAAGGGCAAATGGGGGTAAACAACAAGGGACGTGGTGAAGTAGCACAGTTTTCTCAATCAAAAGGGAAAGAAACCATGTCTGTGGAGTTATCAGGAGAAACTCCACCAAAACCCAAGAAGGGTGGCGCCAGTGATCAGGAGTTCAAGTTTCATCTGAAATAATACTCCTTCAAAGATGAGTAGGTGGTTGCAATATTCTATTCGGTCCAAAACGATTATAAGTTGAAGCTGTCAGAGGTTCGACGCCCTAATAAAGTGCGACGCACAAACGATTCCAACTATTGCCTCGTCCATAG
This sequence comes from Agave tequilana, assembly GCA_038442645.1. Lineage (NCBI taxonomy): Eukaryota > Viridiplantae > Streptophyta > Magnoliopsida > Asparagales > Asparagaceae > Agave > Agave tequilana. Next base: position 133,208 of record JAVJIF010004131.1, on the reverse strand, counting down.
GATGGTTCACCATACTACCAACAAATGCTTTGTCCTCAAGGATAAGATTCTGGCTCTGATCGATACCGGAGTTCTGACTTTACAGTTAGAACAGAAGAAAGTCATTGGAACATGGTAACTCTTGAGTTTGGCACTTTTTCGAAGGTTACTGTCCCCGACAGACATGTTCCAGCCCTAAAGGCATGACTGGAGGTAATTAATATTCACCAAAGCAACATAAGGTTAAAGGCCTCATTGTAATAATAATGAAGTCTGGGAAAATCATGGGGTGCACCTGAATCTTGCAAAAGATGAGCAATGGAAACCAAGCTCAAAGGAAAAGCCTGCAACGTCATCTCTGTCTTGTCAGATGATGACAACATAACAGTAGCTTCTCTTAGTGACTCTAAGGACAAGAAGTATGCTTTGGCAGCACAAGACGCTGCACCTCAAATAGGTACTCAATCTGGAAAATCTTACCTGAGAAAGTGTGAGAAGACCACTAGCGAGACATAACAGCCAACGATGTCAGGTTAAGTACCTGTTCCACTTCAGCTCCTGCACCATGAAAGTAAAAGCAAAAAGAAGTCCGATTTGACCGAATATTTAAGAAAACTTTTGGTCCAGGAGTTGATATCCCTTTCTGCTTTGATATTTAGCACAATTAGCCAATATTCTAACTTAAATCACTATACACGAGCTGCTTCGCCTCTCGAAGGAGACAAGAGAGGCACTTAGGGATGCGCTTCCTAATTCAGAATCATTTGATACATATGCGGAAAGCCTCTGAAGATGATATTCGAGCCATGTGCCCTAAATGTCATCATGTACAACCAAAAGTGCCTGCCATCACCTCACTGCTGAGGATATGCTCCTCAAAGACAATAAATATGAACGACCCTTATATTATATTGGATACATAGGCTTCACATGTATTAAGAGGATACAGGTTGATCTAGGATCTGCACTCAGCATCATCCCTAAAAGGCTCCTCTATTTTCTTGGGATACCACTGAAGCAATGACTACTATGATATATGGTTTTAATGTCGGTAGCAGTCATCCATTGGGAAAGTTCAGCTTTGTTGTCGAATTGGGGATCTAAAATCAGAAGTGATGTGTTACATCATCGATGCTGACATGTCATACATCTACTGCTTGGGCGACTTTGGATTCACGCTAATTGGATCGTTCCTTTCACTCTGCATCAGTGCTTCAAGTATTTTGATGATAATACAATGGTGCGAAATGTGTATGTTGAAAAGCAACCATTCAAGGGGGTAGAGAACTACTTTACTGATACTCTCTTCTACCAGGAAGCCAACAAAGCAGTAAAAGAACTGTTCCCTGAAGATGTTGATAGCGGTAATGAAGCGGATTTAGAGCCAAAAGAAAACATGCTAGCTACTTTTGCCTTCAAACTATTTGTAGCATATTTAAATAATCTTGAATGTAACAATCCTACTGAGGATGATGGCCTATAGGTGATTAATGAAAGTATCACTTTTGATTATCCCGTGAGTGTTGATTTGTTTAAATCTACAGATGATACCTCCATACATATGCCTTTGTCCATGTTAAGCAAGACAAGGACGCCTGTAGAGTGGATGGTGAAAGATCTGTCTTTGTGGTTCCTTCATCTAAGAAGAATCAATTACAGATAGTATTTGGCAGGGTTCAACCCCGAATTTCTGCAGTTACAGACTCGAGTTCAGATTCAGAGCCCCGCAATTCTTCCACTATGCATGATCAGCGCATCATATGATTAGAAGAATGGGGGTATGTTCTACAGCGTGGGAAAGTCTTGAATTTCGGAAAGGGCCGACGTGGTCTTCTATGAACTTTCATGCAGAGAGGAAAGTTGGTAGAATATTATGATAAAACATGCAAGCGGTTGGGATATATTACACCACCAGTTCAATCTCAGTCTAAAGAAGATGAATCTCTACCATCGCATTCCTCCAGTTCATCTGAGTGGGAATCAGATGTTAGTATGGGGACAACCTTAAAAACCTGTTTGTCAATATGACTTCAATCAGTCAACTAGAGCAGTGAGGTTATTGAAATGTTTGACACTGAGTCATAGGCCTAGCAACTCGATCTCCAGTGGGAGAGGCAATTTGAATAACGTGAACTGCTCACTAAAGATAGGGTATTCAGGTTGATGTAGGTAGTCAAGCTCACCCTAAACCCACTCCATAAGTGATAGCTTATCATTTACAGAAAGAGAAGAATTGATAGCACTTATACGAAAGTATATCGATGTCTTTACATGGAGTTACGAAGATATGCCTGGTCTTGATCCGCAAATAGCCATGCATGCCTGAAGCCAAGCCAGTGAAACAAACAACAAAGGCGGTTTCGTCCTGACATCATGAAAGCTAGAAAAGCTGGGGTCTATAAACTCATCAATGTGGCTTCGTTCATGAGGAGCAGAACTGAGAATGGGTTGCTAACATTGTCCCCGTTCTTAAGAAGAATGAAAATTCTGAGTCTTTATTGACTACCGCAACCTTATTACAGCTTGCCTAAAGACGAGTTCCCACTGCCCATCACTAATGTCATGATTGACGATACCTATGGCTTTGAGAGAATATCTTTATGGATGGCTTCTCAGAGTACAACCAGATCAAGATGCACCCAGAAGACGAAAAGCATACTTCTTTTCGGACACCATTGGGGGTGTAATATTATACTGTTATGCCATTCGGGCTAAAGAATGTTGGAGCAACCTACCAACGTGCAATGAGCACGATTTTTCATAGCCACCTCTGGAAAATGATGGAATGTTATATCGATGATATTGCTTTCAAAAGTCGCAATAAAAATGACCATCTTCATGACTTAGAAATAGTGTTTGGCATAATGTAGGCTCATCAACTGAAAATGAACCCAAAAAAGTCTTTCCTAGGTGTTTCAAGTGGCAAGTTCTTGGGGTTCATTGTCACATCGAAAGGAATCCAACTTGACCCAAAAAAAGGCCAAAGCTATTCAGAGCATGCAACCACCTAAGAATCTCAAGGAACTTAGGGGTCTGCAAGGTAGGTTGGCTTATATCCGAAGATTCATCATAAATGTTCGGGTCATTGTCAACCATTCACCCGACTTATGAAAAAGGGCGTCTCTTTTGTATGGGATAAAACTTGCCAGAGGGCTTTTGAGGATATTAAAGAATACTTTACTAAGCCTCCAGTCCTGATAGCTCCCACATCAGTAAAACTATTCTTGCTCTATGTAAGAGCTATGCACCATTCTTTGGGTGCTCTTCTAGCCTAAAAGAATGATTAAGGCCATGAACAGGCCATTTACTATTTGAGCAGGACCCTGATAGGAGCCGAGTCCCGGTATAATCCTTTTGAAAAGAATGTTTAGCTCTTGTCTTCGCCGTTCAAAAGGCACGACATTTCTTGATTGGCCTAACCATACATGTCATTTCTAGAGTTAGTAATTCTTTGCGTATCCTCATGATAAAAGAAGGATCGCTGAATCAAGGTTAGCTAAATGGGCCATCTCCTATCCCGATACGACATGCTCTTTGTCCCTCAAAAGGTGATCAAGGGTCAGGCCCCTGCAGACTTTTTGGCAACTCATCCGATTCTGAAAAGTTCAAAACTACATGAAGATATTCCAGATGAGGTTTCAAAACCAATATGACCTCAGAGGATGAGGTGTGATAGGTGTTCTTTGATGGAGGATCAAGAACAAGCCCTAAAGGTAAGATGATTACCGGCGTTGGGGTGATATTTGTCTCACCACAAAATCACGTCGTTCCTCGGGCATTTTCATGAACAACGCCTTGCTCTAATAATGTAGTAGAGTATAATACTCTGCTTATTGGCCTCCAGTTCACTTACAAAATGAGGGTATGATACCTTGAGGCTTATGGCGACTCAGAATTAATCGTCAATTAGGTCAAAGGAGAATACGAGGTTCGGCATGAAGACTTAGTACCTTATCACATTGTAGTCATCGAAATGGGCTTTTCATTTGATAGCTTTTACATCAGTCATGTATCTCTTCTCCAGAATACTAAGGCAGATATTTTGGCTGCACTGGCAGCTACATTGACCTTACCCATTGATACAACTTATCATCTTACGGTGGCCGCTCGATGCCTCTTCTTCCCAATGTATGCGTTGGAAAATAATGAAGTCAATATAACCTCAACAGGCTTCGAGGCTAGAGATTGGCGGTTTCTCATCATTGACTATGCCTTCCATGACATATTACTGGATGACCCTAAGGAAACAACTTCTATCTTATGAAGGTCACTCCGCTTTTACTACGATCCAGTAATAAAGACACTCTACCGCCGCTCATATGACGGTGTCTTACTCTGTTGCCTATCTAACTCTGAAGCACAGAAGTGCTTAAAGAGGCACATGATGGTATATGCGGGGCTCATCAAGTAGGTTCAAACCTCAAGGATCGATTGCATATACTCAGTTATTATTGGCCAACCATGATAGCTGATGCGATCAAATATGCAAAAAAGTGTAAAGCCTGTCAAATTCACGCAGACTTTATACACCAACCTCCAGAGTGTAAGTCACCTAGAGGGGGTGAATAGGTGACAAGATAATCGATTGCAAATTAATGCGGAATTAAAAGCTTATGCAACCTAAAAACTATTGCACACAACGTATAACCAAGAGTGTAGCCGAATTTTCGGTGAAGGTCTCTGAACTATCTCCTCAAGATTCCTCTAGATTAAGAGTTAAGTGCCACTAGGGCTCTCTTGGTTGAATACAAGTATGAGAAAATAAGCAACCCAATCATATATATCAATTTAGCACAAGGGAATATCAAGCATATAAGAGATATAAACAATAAGCACATGCAAAATATAAAATACAAGTGAGAGAATGAGAGATAAGCAATCGAAACATGGAAAATTTGTTTCAAGGTTCGAGCACACTTGCTCTACGTCCCGCCTTAACACTATGAAGGATTTTCACTAGAATCAATCCCGCAAGATCACTCAGTGCCACAACACCTACAATGAGCTCCCTCAAGAACTTTTGTACCGTAAGTCCACATTTATTCCATCAAGAATAACACACGCAAGCATGCTAGCTTGCCGAGGCCACACCTCTACAATAAGCTCCCTCAGGAACTTACACAATGCGAACCTACTAGCTCGTTGAGGTCTCAACCTCTCCAACACCTCAAATGCAAGGGGTGGAACTCTTGTGATCACTTCTCTTGATCTAAAAAATAACTCTCACAATAAGTATCTTAGAGGATGAATATAGCAATCGAAAGCTCAAGTTTGTGTGAGAAAACGAAAACACGATAGATTTGTATAGGAAAAACTTAAGAAATTTCTTTCGAAAAACACAATAGAATCACTCTTGTAAAACACACATTGATATGAAAGTTAAGCTCTAAAAACTTGTAGAGAAAACTCTGTTAAAGGTGAGAAAAATTAGCTCCAAAATTTTTCTCAAAATCTTAACCAAAACTGGCCCAAAACACCTCAATACATAGGCTGCAGAAAACTAGCCGTTGGGGGCCATATGGCTTGTCAGTCGACCGACCGGCCAACGGTCATATTTCAGACCGTTGGGGTTGCCGGTCGACTGCCCGGTCGACTACATCCAAGTCTTGACCTATCAGTCAATCGCTCGGTCGACCGAGGCAAGAACTAGAGAGCACTGCTCTGGCCGGTCGATGGTCCTTAAGCCAGGGCTTTGTGGTGCATGTCAGTTGACCGCTTAGTTAACCGGTCGGTCGACCGCCAGAAGCCCATGTCAGGGTTTTTTGGAATTGAAACTTGGAATTTTAAAACCGAAAATTTATTTAAATCCACAAAAATAAGTTCTTATTTATACTTTGAAATTCAAATATGTGTGATCAAAAATCACAAAATATTACAAACAAATTGAACTATTTTGCGATATAGAAGTTAAGCTTAAACCAAAATTCGTATTTTTCAAAAATAACTTTAAATTAAAAAATGATTTTTTTCAAAACTTATTCAAATACAAAAACAAGATATTAAAACTCATTTGAAGCATAGTGTGTATGGATATGATCTAATATACATATAAGGTGAAATATCTATGTTTTTGATAATAAGCTTTAAACAAAGTTTTGACTTTAAAAAACTTAAATACATGAACTAGAAACATCAAAATAAGTTTTTCTAAATATTATAAAGCATCAATGTGTATGGATGAACTCCAACACACATATAAATCAAGTAAACTGTTTTGATGAAATCTATTCATGAAACCAAGATGTATACATTGAAGCTCAAAACCAAAATGGTATTTTCAAAAACTAAAACTATTTCTTATGAAAACACATATAAATTTTGTGTGTGTATATATGAGCTTGAGCAATCCACAACTAATCTATCATTTACATTTCATCTAAAACACAAAATCATAACACTTACAAAACTAGACTCAAGTCTTAAAAATCTTCTCTTGAAAATATTCTCTTCATATTGACTTGGTCCCAACATTGATCCATGAGCTAGACTCCTCTTTAAACACCATATCATCCATCGATTTGGTGTCCCCAGGCGGATTATTCATGACAACAGTCCCTAGTTGCAAATCAAGTATTCTATCAGTTCTGCGACAAATACTAAATTCAGATTGTGGCTTCAACTGCTTACAACCCTACTGCCAATGATTTAGCGAAAGCATTTAACAAGAAAATTATTAAGCTACTCAAGAAATTTATTTCATCAAACAAATAAGATTGGAATGATAAGCTCAATGAATATATTTGAGCCTACCAAACTACAGTCCGAACCCCAACAGGCAACACGCCTTTTTCTCTGGTGTACGGGTGTGAAGCAATCATACCTCTATAGATCCAGATGCCATCGCTATGGGTCGCCTTAGCAACCAAAATGACTAAGAAGGACAACGATCGACTATGCCTTCAAGAACTTGAAGCCCTATATGAGAAATGACTACAAGCTCAATAACGCATTGAGTTGTACCAAGCTCGAATCTCGAAAGCTTTTAGTAAGAAGGTTAGAGAAAGGGTGTTCCAGAAAGGAGACTTGGTTTTAGCCGTCAAGGACTTATGGTCATGACACACAAAACCAAAGACAAATTTCAACCCAAATGGGAAGGGTCATTCGTGATAGAAATAGTCTACTCAAACGGGGCCTGTCGTCTAGCAACTCAAGACGGCAATACACTCATGATGCCGGTTAATGAAAATTTCTAAAAAAGTACTATCCTTGATCATGCTAACACCTCACCTATAATCAAATAAGTACTCCTTGTGACTATGTTAATATTAAACCTCTGGTCATTCAAATTAAGATCATTTGATTGTTTCTCCCTAGCGGAATAAATTTCGATTCTACTCCTGATTAGTCAAAGATGATATTTCAGCAGGAATGATAAACTACCTGTCTCATTTCCTATGGAGTTCTTCTTAACTCTTTAATCCCCAGCGAGATTTTAGAGGTCACAAGTGGAATACAAGATTCTTCACTTCATGTGACACGATCAGAAGCCTTCGGTAAATAAGGCTAGAGGAAAATATTGCCTTTTAAGTCCAATATAAATCCTCAACAACTCATCATGCTGAGGGAATAGCATGGCCAGCCCAAACCAAACAGTGGTTAGTAAAGGCATACCAAATTTGTTGACAGTTGAGGATTTACTAAAAATTCTAAGGGACCCGATCTCATTTGATTCCCTTTCAAAATCTCTTACCAATTCATATCCATGGAATGGTAGGACCACACAAAACGGTATTCATTTCCCCAATGAATTGAATCACAAGTCAAACCTATCATGTTAACATTAAACCTCTGATAGTGAGACTCTGACATATTCCCTGGCAGATAAAATCAACATCCCCAGCAGAAGATTTTAATTTTTCCTGACAGATCAAAGCTTCACTTGTCATTCTCTTCCATAGAATGATAGGCCTATTTAAAATCACATAAATCTCACGGCAATTCCTGTCAAGTTAACAGTAAATCTCTGAACTGCAAACTCAGACTCATGCTGTTATATTTGTAAGAAATCCATGAACAATTAAGTCTAAAGTTTAATTCTTTATTCTACCTCAGGATAAAGAATTCTTGCTATTTTATTCGGTCTCTAAGTCAGTCATGTCTAGTCTATCACCTCTGAACTAATGAGTCCCGATCTTCAATCCAGTAGGGACTTTCCATTCTTGCCGTTATGTCCAGTTCGTCACCTCTGAACGGTAAAATTCTAAACTTGGCAGTGTCTCAATCAGTCATATCTAGTTTACACCTGTGAACTGACAGATAGCCAGGTTCCCTCATTGTACTATCATGTCCAGTTTATCACTCTGAATGGTAGGGCACTGAATTCGGTAATCTCCGAACGGTCATGTCCAGTTTGCGACCTCTGAACCAATCGGATCCCGAACTTCATCTTTAGTCCTTTATGGGTTTTTCTTTTGCTGTCATATTAACATTAAACCTCTCAATAACGAATTGCGAGCCTGGTGTCTCTTAGTTGGTCAAGTCTAGTCAATCACCTCTGAACCAATGGGTGCCCGATTCAATTCACTCTTGCAGTCCCTTGTGGGCTAGCCGCCAAGTTAATTCGACTACCTCTGGTAGCGGATTCAGAATTTAGCGTGTCTTAGTCTATCATGTCCTATCAATAACCTCTGAATAGACAGGTTCCTAAAACTAAGTTCACCCTTTTTAATCTTTGCTATCATGCCCAGTTCGTCACCTCTGAACAGCAAACACTCTTAGATTAGTGGTTTCTCAATCGATCATGTCCAGTCTCATCACCTCTGAATCAACAGATAGCTAAGTGTCATCCCCCCTAGTTTAGTGGGGGCTATTATATTATTGTCCATCCAGTTCGTCACCTTTGACCGGCAAAAATCCTAAGTCTGGTAATCTCAACTAGTCATGTCCAGTTTATCACTTTCGAATTGGCAAATTCTAGACTTCAACTCTCCAGTTCAATAGGAACTATCGTGTGTTGTGGTGTCCAGTTCGTCACAACAAGTTCATGTCCTGACAATTTTTAATCTGTTATGTTAGTATTTACCTTTAAACAGAATGATCATCAAGTTTGCTTGATTTCCCTTTTCATCCCCAACAAGATTTGAATCTATTTATTATTCAAACTTATTGGTAATAACTTATCAAATAACTAATTCTATCATATTTTCAACCTCTGAATAGATTAGTTAATATTTTTATGGTATAAGCTGGGAGATTATATCATTATCTTGATCTCTTGAGAGCTAAATTTAAGCCAAAACTACTACACACTCAGGAGATAAAGAAAGCAGGGACACAGCAGACAAGTCAAATAAATTTTTATTTTATTGATTCAAAAGAGAAGAGAAAAAGGAATATGGATTACAAGCTACGATTGTGTTTCGCAGGAATTGATCTATTCCTCAAGTGTAGCCAGCTTGTTCTTTCTCTCTTCAACAGTTTTGATGAAAGCCTGCGACCTCAACTCAGCTTCATTGAAGTTCGCCACTTGGACAAGCGAGTCTCGATCTCGGCCAGAGTTGCCTTCTTCGCCACCTCCTGCTGCTATACTTCATTGTTCCGGGTGTTGAGCTGCTCCAACCGAACAATCTCTTCAAGACGTACCGGTTCATCCTTTAACAGGAGAAGATTGGCCTTTTTGGTCATCTCTTTGACCTTTTCGATCTTATCCTCGGCATCGAGAAGAGCGCTGTTGGAGGCTTCGATAGCGTCTCCAATCTCTATCTTTCTTGCCTCCAAAACATCAAATCTAGAGATACCGCCTCAGTTGCTTCCTGTGTTTCCAGATGAACCTTCTGCATCTGAGCTGTGAGATGTTTAAACTCTTCATCTACTGATGGAGTCAAGTCAGAGCTGCTAAGGCGATGCCACTCGCCCACGTCCCTCTCAGAGTTCTCCACTAACAGCTCCAAGGAAGTAGCTTGGTCATCTCCTCAAAAATCTCAGATACTCTCGATATTGTGAGAGCGGGCCACCTTCAGAGCTGAAAATGAAGTGATTGAGCCCTCCAAAATCAAGGCAATAGATCACTTCAAGCTCTTATAAAAGTTGTGAACCATTTCCGCTACAAATTCCTTTTCAGCTTTGATTACTCCCAACGAGCGAGTAACCAAAGGCAAGCCCTCCACTGGCTTTACTGTCACAACAGTAGAGGAAGTGGCATAAGCAATTGTCTGAGATGGAGGGGGATGGCTGACAACCGAGGGGGAGCGTTCATCGACACCAGTACACCATCCATGAGAGAAATAGGGTGGTGACTACCCCAGAAAGAGCCAGCTCGATGGTCAACGTCGGAGATACCAGGCTTGTGATCAACCTGAGACCGGGTGTCGCCAAAGTGGACAGCATCACAAAAGTTATTGTCATCTCGCCAGCCGATTCAAGTCAAGATGCAATTTGTTCCGTCGATGACGTGGGAGGAAGAACAGCCCTCGTCTCCTCAGCCATTAAAAGGTCACTAACAGGCTCTGGCTGGTAAAAGGGCAGGTAGCAATACAGGGCGTCCAACTCAGGGGCATCTAGCGTAGCCAAGATACTTGTCTCCTCCCCAACCTTCTTTGATAGACCCGCCGGCTCTTTCAAAGTTAATGTGGTTAAAGACGAAGCACCTGCGAGAATATTTTTGTTAGGTAAAAAATAAGCCAAAAAATTATGGCCATTTACAGGCTATTATAACGTTACCAAAAGGAGTTTGAGCCACAGTAGTCAGGCCCCAGACTTGATTGGGTCCTCAGCAACGTCCTTTGAGGCTTCCTTGGTTACAGTGCTTACTATGATCGACTCAGTAGCAGGAACCCTGATAGTAACAACAACCGGAGAAGCGCCGCTTCTCGCCAAATCACCAGAGGCTGGCTCAGAAAGATGTTCATTTGTCCTTAGAGTTGTGACAGCACCTGTCTCTCCTTCAACCGTCACATTTGCCACGGGTTCCGCAACCAATCCTCCTGGACTTGAAGCCATTGGGCTCTCTCTACTCTCGTTAGCACCAGAGGGACCAACGTCAGCTTTACGACCCTCAAGTTCATCGGAGATGAAGTAGCTAGCTTCGTCACCCTCCATGTAAGTGAATCATTTTATCTCAATTTTGCATTATTATCATCACATTTGCATGTTTATCCTTGATTATTCTTTATTTAACACTACTATTAACCATTTTAATTATGGTGTATAATTACTTAATTGAGAAGATAAAGATACACGAAGCTTCATTTTATCCTTAATCCTATCTAATTTTGGGTTTCAATTTAAATCAAGAGGAGGAAAGGATATATCATCATCTTCATAATTCAAATTCAAAATTAGAACATATACTTCTAGAAGATGGATGTGATAAAGTTAATCCTAATAGAGATAAGGAAGATAATTCAAATTAAATGGAGTTCAAAATCAATTTAGACTCAGATTCAGACTGTACAGTTTTTAGTATTCGGATCATACCTTTCGCTACAGATATTCAAATCTAATGATTTAAGATGCCACAGAACGAGAACTTGAAGGGTTACAATTCTTATGTTTAGTACTCTGTCTAATTTAGCGGTCTGATGAGTCATATTCAGTAAACAATACACCAACTTGTTGCAGGATTGAATTCCCGTATTGAATTAGGATTGAGTTAGACCTTCTAATTTGTATCCTATTGTGATTAGCTCTAAGGCCTATTCAAAGAGTTAAAATCTCTCATAATTAAGCATCTTCACATCATAGATTATAACTTAGGATTTTTCTTTTAGTCTCTTCTTAAAATTTCTTTTGTAATGTTTAATTCTAGTTCTAGATCTAATTCTAAATCTACTTCTAGTTCAAACTTTATAAATAAGGAGGAGGCTCCTGTAATTGATGGTGATAGCTCAATAAATAAGGTTCTTTTATTCTTCTTTTCAATTTTCTTTCATTAATATTTATTTGCTTTCTTTATACGCTTTCTTTTACATGTTTTCTTAATTTAGTTTTCAAGCATGTGTAGCTAGATCTTTTCTCATAACTTGCTAAGATATTACCACCATCACATTTAATGTCTAATAGATAACTGAATTAAATCATATGCATGCCTCCTCCAATTTTATTCTTGAAGACTCATTAGGATAAGCAATTAGGTGAAACATTCTTTAATTGTTCTTCTTAATCCATACTTGATAAAGATCTTGATATTTTATGTTCAATTTAATAAGTGATTGGGCTAAAGATTTGTTTGTACTTGTTAATGATCTTTCTTACTTTATACTTAACTGACAATCTTCATATTGTAATGTTACATCTTGATTAGTACTATTTCAACCCGTATCCTAGTTTCTATCCTATGTATTTTACTTGATCTTGTAGTAAAATATCATGTTTAGGATTTGAAGTGAAGTAATTATCTATCTAATGTTAGCATATATGGCGGTTGATTATTAGTGAGCTATGAACTTTTCTTTTAGGTTAACACTTTCTCCAATGCAATCTATCTTTTCTCTTTCTAAGTTATAACAAACAGAGAAGATAATAAGAAGAAAATATTACCAAAAAGCTTCTATCGTATCTCTCCTTTAGGTTCGACCCGCTTTAGCCCAAGTTACCGCGGATATATTATAGAAGACAGAGACACGCATCCATCCAGATAACATCCTTCTAACCCTTAATTATCTCTCTATTTTTCCCAATCAGTGAACATCGGATTGTAATAACCTTCTTTTTTCCCTGCGGCCTCAGTTCCTGCATCACAAATTAACAAGTTAATTAAAGGGGAAGAAAGAATAATTAAATGTCTTCCAAACAGGAGTTAATCTTACCTAAAGCTAGAGCGGTCTTTTCAGTTATTTCTTCTGTATCGATAGTTTTATAACTAGCGAGGTAGGAGGAGGGATGATTGCAACTGATTCACTCTTCACAATGATTGGAGTTTGGTGGCGAGGCTTCTTCACCACTTTCTTCTTGCGAGGTTTGCTCTTTCGGTTCTGCTTGAAATGAACATCTGGGTTTTCCTCTTCCTCTTCCTCTTCTTCTTCTTCCGCCTCCACTTTCTCCATAGGGGCTGTACCTATCCAACCGGGAGCATCCCGCAGTACTTCGGGCCGGCAACGCCCTCAAAGTGAGGGCTTTTATTATTAGAAACTTCACTGTTAATTTCAGCGATGTATTCAGAAAGGCCCTGCACTCGAACTCTTTTGCCCTCCTCCGTTCGGTCGCCTTCTGCTTCATTCGCTTACAGGTCCTCTTCAAACTGGAGGAGTTGATGTTGAACTCGGTTGGTGTGGAGTTGGAGATTTTGTACCGTTGGTAGAACCTTAAAGTCATTAGCAAGTTTGGGATTCTAAAAGGCATGCACAATTGTGTGTCGGTGCAACCGGCAATGAATTCGCCAAGCTCAAGCACCGTCAATCAAGTTCCCCAAGAAAGCCAAGATGGTATTCAAATTGCCGACGTAGAGCTGGTCGTATCTAAACTGGTGAGTGAAGTGGCTGGGAACATATGGTTCCAAGTAGTAGATGTCTCTGCTCTGGTACACCAATTGATGAGGTTTGATGCTTGATCGGGGGAAAACCGTGCACAAAAAAAATGTCGTTTTGAAATCAAGATTTAAATTGTGTGTGCTTTGGCTTCCTCAATACTTCCACTATAGCATAGAGGCTAAACGGGTTGAATCCACAGGGACGGAAAGCAATAGAAGCTTTACCGATATGTTCAAGTGTATGTTAAGTGTTCTTCAATGTTTGAAAGAATGAAAAAAAAAGAAACAAAGAATGAAAAGAGAAGGGTACGATGAAATACAAAGAAATAGGAAACATAGAAAAGAATATATTTGTAATTTTTGTTTGTAATATAAAACAAAGTAAAACGAGAAAGAAAACCCATGGCTACTAAGTATTAATGGCTCCACTAACCATGTTAACCTCTTAGTGATAGTTGCCTCACATGTATTCTTGGCCATTACTAGTCTGTGGTTTAAGAGCGTTTCAAAGCATGACCCATATGATAACTCATCACATCCAACCTCAACAAAACAAGTGTAAGCTACACTTAAACCATCAAAACTAAACAATAGTAAGCATGAAATAAAGTAATGTTAGCTTGTTAGAGAGTTGGATGTTAGAGTGTTAAAATCTATCATCATGAGCCATTAACGGCTCTTACAAGAGTAAGGCCGAGTAGAGGCTATTAGATTCATATGGATTATCAAGTAAGAAGTTAGCAAGTTAGTGGTTAGTAGTTAGTTGCCATGAGAGAAAATTAGCTAAACATGTAAAAAGAGTTAGAGAGAAGAAAACAAAGAGAGGCAAAGAGAGAATCTTTCATAACTTGTCACCTTCTATCACAAGTACTCTTATTTTCTAAACATGTACCACTCTCTCTCTCCTATTACAAGATATACAAGAAATGAAAAATACAAAGAGGAAGAAGAAGAACAACTAACCTAAACTATAACATGAAGAAGAAAACTACCCTAACACTCTGGATACCTCCCAATGTAGAAAATCAAGAGGGTATTCATAGGCGCCAGGAGAACGGGGACCAGGGGACAAACCCTGGCCCGAAGTACTGGCGCAACGGCGCTAGTATAGCCACGAAAACGCGGCCAAAGTCGCGTTTCCACCGCTGTACTAGGGCGGCGGTGCGCGTGCCGCCTTCTACGCGCTGCCCGCTTGTCCCCCTGTCGGCTGCATGTCCTGGTTTCTAGATTTGGGCCCTCGGTTTTGATGAAACCACCCTCCAAAGTCAATGGCTATCTTTGTAGGCTTTTAATCCCCAATTAAATGATGATTTTGGGTCTTTTACATTTTATGCCATGAACCTAGAAACATGAAGAGAGGTATTATTAGCAGAATTTAATAATAAATAAATGTGAAGACGTGGTATGAAATATACAATTTTTGAGACTAATCACACCCCCACACTTATCTTTTTTCGTCCCAAGCAAAATAAAAAAAATTAAGAAAATTATTGCACCACTTTCGCAGGTGACGCGATTGCATTGAGCATGTGCAACAAGCCGTTAAACCTTTAGGTTTCTCCTAGATGAGGAGTTTTATCTCCTGAGGGTTTTCAGCGGATTACACCCACAAAATTCATAAAGAAAGAAATCAAATGTTAGTATTTTAAAAACACATCTTGAAATAGAGAAAAGTGATAAAATATTTTTACGAAAATTTAAGTGATCCAAGATCATAAGTTAACCAGAAATTATTTTTCCTTAAACTAAGTCGAAATGCAAAATCTTGTTATAAATTAAATGTAAGAATTTAAAATTGAATTCTTTGATCTTTCAAAAACTCTTAGAAAATATATACTTTGTGAACTGTGAAGATTTTTGGGATATTGACTCAAACTTTCATGCCATTAATTTGTATCAAATTTTTCTTTTTTCTTCCCTTAGTTTTCTTAGGCTTTCTAACTTACTCGGGTAATAAGCCTTTAGCCGGTGCTCCAAATCAGATTGTTTTAGGGCACCAGATGAGAAAACATCCCTCGGACTTAAGGAATCGAGTAAACAAGGCATCAAAACTAAAGGGAATTATTTTATTTTGGTCCACCATTTTAGGTATGAATAATCATCCTTCCTGAGGCATAATTACTCAACTTCAATAAGTGCTTTTTATTACCATCATTTCTTTTTATATATATATATATATATTTATGACATTTTCAGTCTTTATTTCAATCCCAAAAAATTGTGTAAGTGTGTAATGCATAAATCTAAGGCAAAAAATTCAAGATCAAAGTATCTTTTCAATCTTACTTTCTTATCCTAAAATTTAAACAAGATCTATTATTTTGACTCAGTTTAAAGTTTCATAATTTTAGGTCTTCCTAATTCGTAAGATAATCTTAAATTTCTTAAAAATAAATCAAAACTATTTCTCTTATGTCAAAAAGTTTTGTAAAAGGAAAAGAAAAGAGTTTTTATACAAAAGAAAATTTTAACCCATATCCTCCCCCACACGTATCTCATGCATTGTCCTCAATGCATCGTGAATCTATATATACATGAAACAAATGGGAAGAGAAGGAAAATTATCTCATGATGGTGGCTCCGGTGGTTGGTAGTCTGCTTGGTCCAAGCGTTTCTACCCAATCAAGAAATCGTGAATCTTGCAGAAACCCACCAGTGACCTCTGTAATATGACCTAGTAAAATGTTGGAGAACTGTATGATCTTATTGAAAAATTACTCTTATCCAATTTGCAATTTTCAAAAATAATTACAGAGTCATTTTTTTAACATCCTTGTCCAACAATGAAGTATTATTTTGGGAGATAATTGATTTAGACTCAAATAGAAAAGGAACAAAAACCGATACCGACTCCGGAATTTAACTCAGATCAAGTCGATATTCAACAGTGAGAGTCAAAATTGATTCAAAAATAGGGTCCAAACCAAAGAATTAATGTTCACACACTTTCCGTATCAATGAAGTGTGATTAGAAGATATTGGTGATTCAATTTCACAATGTACTGGTACAGGATTCAATGTTGACTCTGGAATAGAAAAAAAATCTGATAAAGATACCGGAGTCATTATTGAATTAAAAAGTGAAATGGAATAACTAACATGAGGTTCGGGATCACATTCATTTCAATTTCAATTTCAGGAAGGGGATAACTTGCCACAATGTCAAGGCGACTTTCATAACTTGGAGTTTGGTCAAGTTCAAATGTGTGTTCTGAAATTGAATCTTGGTTTCTAAAATAACATGATTCTTGGGACCAATCGATAGGGTTAGGGATTAAGGATTGGTCAAAGGTTGACAAGAAAGACTTTTCTCACTCTCATTAATCAATTCGCTCATTATAGAGTCTAACCTACTGATAGGCCGGGTAACAAAGTTTTGAGTCTAAATCATGTCTTTCATACTCTTTGCAATTGGTTATTCTTAAAAGGTGAGTATGGAAGTTGATTTTGAAAATTGTGGTGAGATTATGAGTCTATCAGATATTGAGTTTATTGCTCAGACTTACGCAAGAGCTCCATACTCAAGTCCAGGACTGATGGTTGTTCATTTTGAATTGGTGCAACTGGAAAAGATGAGCATGACTCTTGAACATTTGGTTGAGATGATGAGTCCAATATATTTTGCATTTGTTGTGCCATTTCACAACAGACTTCCAAACGCTTTTCTAGCTCAAATTTTTCTTCAATTGGATGTTCTAAAAAAGGAGTATATGGAGTTTGATTTTAGAAGGATTGTGAATTGAGAAGATTTTGAATTTGTTATTAGGACTCAAGCATGGCTTCCATACTCCTTTTCAAATTAGATTTTTCTTTGGTTGGTGGAACAAGAAAAGGAGGATATGAATCCAAATCAGGGAATGAAAATTATGGACAAGGTGATTGAAAATTTGACTCAGAGGAGGTGAATCCCCATAAACTCTATGAAGAGTGAAAATTATTTTGTAAATTATAGTCATAGAATTTGGAATATGGGTCATATTGAGTCGGATAATCTTAATCCGGCATATATGGTTGGTTCCTGTTGTACATAGCCGGGTCGGAGTTATCCGAGTCAAATGAGGTCGGGGTGAAATATGGAATCATATTATGATTGAAAAAAATTGTTGTTGTTAAAATCTATTTCACAATTTACAAAACAGAAAACAAAAAAACAAACAAACAAAGAAAAAGAAAGAAAACAAGCCTATGCTAGGATTGACTTAGACCTAGACAACTTCTAACTGGTTAGATTGTCCACGAGGTATCTTGTAGAAATCTGACGACAAGTTAATCGGCTAGGTAGGGGTAAGGTCAGTGGGAAGTATTCATGTCAGAGCAACGGGCCTGATTATGCCAAACTACTGTTCTTCGAGGTTTCGCATTTAATCCCCAACCTTAGACTCCGATTTGACAAGAGTCAACTTCTAACAACTTCCTCCTTAGATCAATCTCTTAAATGAGTCAGAGATGTTCCTTGGGGCCAACGTCTAGTAAGTTTAATTAAGGCTTGGGTTGTGTGAGTGGGGAGGTGATTTTTGGGCCAAGGGAGGGTAATGACTTCCCCATCTTATATTGTCTTGGGTTTTGCCCTTAAGTTCAATTCATGCAAGTGTGCAATATAGATAAGAATGAACACACAAAAAGAGTAAATCACTTAGGTGTTTATCCTAACTATATGCAATGTAATATGTACACCTCCGCCAAGATCACAAGACAAGAACAAAATACAGTATACTGGAATGAAAATTGACACATGCCTAGATGCAAATGTCTAAACCATTTTAAAACATACAATTACTGTATTTTAGTTCTTAAAATTATTACAGTACACAAGTAATATAAACAAAAAAATAGCAGCAGAATATAATAATATACAAGAATTTACCCAACCACATAAAAGCTAGTGTGGACTTCTGCAATGCTAAAGAATTTGACCAGCACACCAAAAATAAAAACGAAAAGTTAACAAAAATGTGAATCGAACCGTTCCCATCCCCGGTAACGGCGCCAAAATTTGATGGGGAGAAACCAAAAAAATGTCATTTTGAAATCAAGATTTAAAGTGTGTGCGCTTTGGCTTCCTCGATACTTCCGTTATAGCATAGAGGCTAAACGGGGCGAATCCACAGGGACGGGAAGCGATAAAACTTTAACGGTATGTTCACGTGTATGTTAAGTGTTCTTCAATATTTGAAAGAATGAAAAGAAAAGAAAACAAAGAATGAAAAGAGAAGGGTACGATGAAACACAAAGAAGTGGGAAACATAGAAAAAATATATTTGTGATTTTTGTTTGTAATATAAAACAAAGTTAAAAGAGAAAGAAAACTCATGGCTACTAACTACTAATAGCTCCACTAACCATGCTAACCTCTTAGTGACAGTTGCCTCGTATGTATCCTTGACCATCATTAGTCCTTGGTTCAAGAGCGTTTCAAAGCATAACCCATATGATAACTCATCACATCCAAACTCAACAAAAGAAGTGCAAGATACACTTAAACCATCAAAACTAAACAACTTTAAGCATGAAATAAAGTAATATTAGCTTGTTAGAGAGTTAGAATGTTAGAGTGTTAGAATCCATCAGTATGAGCCATCAATGGCTCTTGCAAGAACAAGGCCGAGTAGAGGCTATTAGATTCATTAGATTATCAAGTAAGAAGTTAGCAAGTTAGTGGTTAGTAGTTAGTTGCCATGAGAGAAAATTAGCTAAACATATAAAAGGAGTTAGAGAGAAGAAAACAAAGAGAGGTTGATTGGTAGTGAAAAGTGCATATTTATCATTACATTTACCATCACATTTTCATATTTATTCCTATAATTCTGCACATTTACTAATATTTTATTATTTATTGTGTGCAGGCCTTGAGTAATAAAAATAAAGAAATAAAAGCCCAAAAGAAGCCCAAAAAGCCCATGTCCAAGCCCAAGTGCAAAAGTTGCAAATTACCAAGTGTAAAAGTTGCAATTATTAAAAGAAGAGGGAAGGGATAGACTTCTACTCAACCCTAGTTGCTTGCAAGACAATCCTAAAGATAAAAGGAGAAGAGTTTAAAGATAAATTCGGATTCAGACTGTACACGTTTTAGTATTCAGATCATAACTTTTGCTACAGATATTCAAATCCGATGATACAAGATGCTCCAGAAAGAAGACTGGAAGACCTACAACTCTTATGTTGATCAAACTTTCCAATTCAATCAGCAAATAAGACATATTCGGTGATCAATATGATAACAAGTTGCAGGACAGAGTTGTACTGGGACTCTACTTCTTCAAGCTCCTATAAATACCCCTGCAGAGCAACAGAGAAGAGCACACAGAGCCAGAGGGCCAAATCTAGGGTTTTAGGCTTTCTTCTAACTTGTAGTTTAGGTTAGATTTTATTTTCGTTTTTCTTTTGTAAATTTTGTAACTGAGAGTGGAGGAAGCTTTCATGGAGGAAGGAGTCCATGCTTGTACTGAGGTGACAACAGTGTAAGCCTACTTTTCTTCCATTATTAATGAAATCCACTTGAGGTTTGTTTTTTTATGTTCTTTTATTCTTGTTTAATCTTGTGTTTCTTTTGTTCTTGTTTTCTTCTATTCTCTCTCTAATGTCTTGTGAACCATGAGACCCAATTGCGTTGAGAATACCTAGCCGAAGAAGAGCCCTTGATGGCCTATGGAGATGAACAAACCTTCGTTAGTTTATCTTTTATTTTCGTAGTGTAGATTAAGAAGGTGGACGATCCTATACGCCATACTTGTACGCCTTCCAAGACAAGGTAAGTCATCGCACGGATCAAAGGTAAGCAAGGTAGAAGTGGTATGTATGTGTTTAATTTTCTTTCTTTTATTTCTTTAGTTTAGATCACCATCTCCATCTTTCCAAATTCTTTTCCTCACTTCATTGTAAATATCACTTCTTTTTCTCCATCTTCTTTCTTTCTAACTTAACTTTAAATTAATAAAAACTTTAGAGATAACTTATTGACAAAGCTTCCATCGCTAGTCCCTCCCAGAGGATCACGACCCGCATAAGCCATTACTACTGCAGATTAGAATTGAGCATCTTGCACTATTATTTCTTAAATCTAAAGTTCATTATTTTATGTGCAGGTAAAAACTCAATCAAAAAATTGGCGCCGTTCCCGGGGAGGGACGGTAAGTTTTTCTCTAAAATAAAAAAAATTATTAACTAATTCTTTTATTCTTTTCTGTTTGCAGGTTCTGAAAACAGAAAAACAGCAGCAGAAGTGGACATATAGCAACTCTGTGCCTCTGCCCTCGAAGGCAGAACAGCAGAGCCTGTTACTTTGCCGCGCAAATGCGGCAATAGCCGCGGTTCCGCGGCAGTAGCAGTGAACTACTTATTGAAATTTTTGCAGGTTGCTGCAAATTGCAAATATTGTCTACTGCTCTGTTAAAATTTGTTCTGTGATAACCCTGCTTACTGCTAATTAATTCAACAGTAAACTATTTGTTGTTAATGATAAAAATTGATTAGACGTTTGCATATTAGGCACGTGTCTTTTCAATTACTTTATTTTACTGTTGAAGAGTGCTGGAGCAAGGTACGTACGCATTGCATGTAGAGTAGGACTCATCTCTTGATTGATTTTCTACTTTGAGTGAATCTTATCTACTTATCTTGTACACTTGCACTAATTCATCTTAAGGGCATAACCCATTAACAAGATAAGGTGGGGATTTCATCACCCTTCCTTAGCCCAAAAATCATATCCCGAGCACTCAACAACCCAAGCCTAACTTAAAAATTAGTAGACGTTGGCCCTAGGGACATCTCGGACTCAATAGGAGATTATCCTAAGGGGGAACAGTGCTGGAAGTTGACTCTTGTCAAATCAGTGTCTAGGAAAGGGATTGAGGGCCGAAAGCCCGAAGATTGGTGGTTATTTAATTAAGGAACGTCTTTGACGGAAAACCTCCCACCACTCTTGCCCTGACCTGGCTGATTAACTTGTGGTCAAAGTCTGCACCCTACCTCCCGTGGACAGTCTAACCAGTTAGGAGTCGTCTAGGTCATAGGTCTACCCTAACTTAGGTTAGAATTTTTCTTTTTTGTTTGTTTATTTATTTGTTTTTTTTTTTGTTTGTGTTGGTGTGATATGGCATATAATAATAATTCCAATTTTAATCTATATTACACACCTAACTATTATTCGGATATTACCAACCCGGCATATCATAACTTTGACCAATCTAGTGTGCCGGAATGGTCTTATCCGAATGAATATAGCCCACACCCTCCATCTTATGACTATAATTTCCATAATAATTTCAACTCGTCACAGAATTCATGGGTTTCGAGTCCCCCGAGTTTAATTCTCAACCAAATTGTCCTTCATATCCATCTAGTCCACATTCTTTCAATGATTCATACTCAGATCCCCCATTCAGAATAGAATACCATCTATCGGGGAAATGATAAGTATGCACGAGTCCAAGCAAAAATTACCATCAATCGCAGACATGATTATGCGTGAGTCCACCGACTCACAACTTCATCACGATTACACTTCATCTTTTCAAGTCCAATCACAGCATGATGCACCTATCGACTATGAAAGGATGCTTGCAGCCATGACTCAGGCTAGATTAGCCCGTGATCGTGACATAGATCTGATGGTTCAATCCTTTCGTTCTCACCGTTCGGCCATTTCAGATATCACAGACCACTCTCTTAGAGCCGACGAACCAAGTTGCTTTGGACAACAAGATTCTAATTCTAATTCAGTACCATCATGTGAACTTGCCGAAACTTCAAATTTTGATAACTTGGCAAGTTTTTCCTTTTCTGAAATAGATCTTGAGCATGAATATGATCATGAACCCCAACTTGATGATTCAATTTTACTTCTTGATTCAATAATGACTCCGGTGTCTCCACCTGATTTCACTTTTCCCGAGTCAACATTGGATCCTGTTCCAATACATCATGAAATTGAATCACCTATTTTTGATGATCATATTGAACTTGACCAATTGTGCAATTTTGAAAGTCCAATGGATAAATTGGCAAGTTCTCATTTTTATGAAATTGAACGCAATGAGATATGTGACCTAGATTCTCAAGTCTGTGATCAAGTTAAAATTCCCGAATCATTATTGACTCCTGTTTTGTTACCCGACTTAGGTAATCTTTTAGAGTCAGATTTGATTCCCACACCTATCATTCCTGAACTTGAATCACCAATATTGAGTCACATTCCATTGTGGGAAACTGATTGTGGACTTGAGCTTAAACTTATTGATTTGGACCCACTTCCTGAACTTAGCCCGACTCCTGAGCCCTTACTTGATTCGAGCTTCTTCCCTGAGTCGGTATTCATTCTCGTACTTCCCACGTGCAAGTCAATAATTTCATCTTTTCATACTCCATTTTGGGACAAGGAGGTTGAAACAATTGACTCTGAAATTTATTATGAAATTTGGAAATTTGATGGGGTAGAAATTTTAAAAAATAATTATACATATATTTTAGTGGGTTATGTAAAGAAAATTTCTGGTGGGTTCCACCAAATTTTATGTTATCTTGATTGGGTAGCAACGCTTGGCCCAATTAGACCACCACCGGAACCACCACCTTAAGGTAACTTCCGCCTTCCCTTGTTCTGTTTCATGCATATATGCATTCATTCATACATTGAGGACAATGCATGAGATAAGTATGGGGGTGGGCTTTACTAACATACTAACATAGGTAGACACTAACAAAATTTGCTAAAAAAAAAAAAATTTAAAAAAAAAATGTTATAAAAAGGAAATATTTTGACTTATTTTTGAAAGAAATCTAAGTTAGTTTTAAGGATTAGGAAAATCATGATTAGGATTTCTAAAAACTTGGTCAAAATAAATAAATTGTTGAATTTTTAGGTATAGGAGGAGAAATTGAATAAGTAGTTAGTCTTGATTTTTACCTTAATGAAATGTGCATACCTAATGTATATCTAGGATTCTAAGACAAAAACCCTTGTGCCTCATATTAAAAAAAAATTATTATTATAAAAAAAAAATCACCAATTAAGCTGGATACATGTGCCTCAAGAAGCATAAGTATTCATGCCTAAAGGTGAGTAAAAATTTTTTTAATAAAACCTTAGTTTTGTGGCCTAGTTCACTCGAATTTGAGTCCGCGGGGTGTTTTCTAACCTGGTGCCCTAGAGCCGACCGGTTTGGGAGTCATCGACTTTAAGTTCGCTACATGGGTGGATTAGAAAGCCTAAGAAGACTAAGAAATATAATATATGTATTAACACATCTAATAATCAATTAGTTAGGTATGAGGGCCTCAAGAAGCCTTGATGCTTACACGAAAGAAAATTAGATGAGTTATACATATTAAAAAAAAAAGAAGAAAAATAATAAAGAGGCATGAGAGTCCAAGTTAAGGAATTCCTAGTAAAATTCATAAGGATGCATATGATTTTTGGTAACGAAAAAGACTATACACAAAATTCAATTTTGATCCTTACTTTAAAATGAAAACAATTTACTTTATAAAGACTAAGTTTGAAGAATGAATAAAAATGATAATCCTAAAAGCTTATAGACTACTTAGTCTCTTCAAATATAATTCAAATATTTACCTTTTTATGGATTTTGTGGGTGTAATCCGCTGAAAACCCTCACGAGACAACACTCGTCCTCTAGGTTAACCTAGGGGTTTAACGGCTTGTTGCACGTGCTAAGTGCAACCGTGATTCCTACGAAAGTGAGTTAGCTAGTTTAATTTTTCTTTTTCTCTTTGATTTTTACTCGAGGACGAGCAAAAAGATAAGTGTGGGGGTGTGATTGGTAGTGAAAAGTGCATATTTATCATTACATTTACCATCACATTTTCATATTTATTCCTATAATTCTGCACATTTACTAATATTTTATTATTTATTGTGTGCAGGCCTTGAGTAATAAAAATAAAGAAATAAAAGCCCAAAAGAAGCCAAAAAGCCCATGCCCAAGCCCAAGTGCAAAAGTTGCAAATTACCAAGTGTAAAAGTTGCAATTACTAAAAGAAGAGGGAATGGATAGACTTCTACTCAACCCTAGTTGCTTGCAAGACAATCCTAAAGATAAAAGGAGAAGAGTTTAAAGATAAATTCGGATTCAGACTGTACACGTTTTAGTATTCAGATCATAACCTTTGCTACAGATATTCAAATCCAATGATACAAGATGCTCCAGAAAGAAGACTGGAAGACCTACAACTCTTATGTTGATCACACTTTCCAATTCAATCAGCAAATAAGACATATTCGGTGATCAACATGATAACAAGTTGCAGGACAGAGTTGTACTGGGACTCTACTTCTTCCAGCTCCTATAAATACCCCTGCAGAGCAACAGAGAAGAGCACACAGAGCCAGAGGGCCAAATCTAGGGTTTTAGGCTTTCTTCTAACTTGTAGTTTAGGTTAGATTTTATTTTCGTTTTTCTTTTGTAAATTTTGTAACTGAGAGTGGAGGAAGCTTTCTTGGAGGAAGGAGTCCATGCTTGTACTGAGGTGACAACGGTGTAAGCCTACTTTTCTTCCATTATTAATAAAATCCACTTGAGGTTTGTTTATTTATGTTCATTATTCTAGTTTAATCTTGTGTTTCTTTTGTTCTTGTTTTCTTCTATTCTCTCTCTAATGTCTTGTGAACCATGAGACCCAATTGCGTTGAGACTACCTAGCCGAAGAAGAGCCCTTGATGGCCTATGGAGATGAACAAACCTTCGTTAGTTTATCTTTTATTTTCGTAGTGTAGATTAAGAAGGTGGACGATCCTATACGCCATACTTGTACGCCTTCCAAGACAAGGTAAGTCATCGCACGGATCAAAGGTAAGCAAGGTAGAAGAGGTATGTATGTGTTTAATTTTCTTTCTTTTATTTCTTTAGTTTAGATCACCATCTCCATCTTTCCAAATTCTTTTCCTCACTTCATTGTAAATATCACTTCTTTTTCTCCATCTTCTTTCTTTCTAACTTAACTTTAAATAATAAAAACTTTAGAGATAACTTATTGACAAAGCTTCCATCGCTAGTCCCTCCCAGAGGATCACGACCCGCATAAGCTATTGCTACTGCGGATTAGAATTGAGCACCTTGCACTATTATTTCTTAAATCTAAACTTCATTATTTTATGTGCAGGTAAAAACTCAATCAGAGGTAAAGAGAGAACCTTTCATAGCTTGTCACCTTCTATTACAAGCACTCTTACTTTCCAACCATGTACCACTCTCTCTCCTATTACAAGATCTATAAGAAAAAAAATACAAAGAGGAAGAAGAAGAACAACTAACCTAAACTATCCTAAACTACAAAATGAAGAAGAAAACTACCCTAACTCTCTGGATATCTCCCAATGCAGGAAACCAAGAGGGTAGGCACCAGGAGAACGGGGGCCAGGGGACAAACCCTGGCCTGAAGTACTGGCGCAATGGCGCTAGTACAGCTGCGGAAACGCAGCCGAAGCCGCATTTTCGTGGCTGTATTTGGGCGGCATGTATAGCGCCGCCTGCTACGCGTTGCCACTTGTCCCCCGTTGGACATGCACGAGCCACCTGCTGCGCGCTGCCCACTTGTCTCACTGTCGACTACATGTCCTGATTTCTGAATTTGAGCCCCGGTTTTGATGAAACCACCCTCGAAAGTCAATGGCTATCTTTGTAGCCTTTTAATCACCAATTAATGGTGATTTTAGGTCTTCTTCTTCATTTCATGCCATGGACCTAAAAACATGCATGAGAGGAATTATTAGTAGAATTTAATATTAAATAAATGTGAAGATGTGGCATGAAATATGCAGTTTTAGAGACTAATCAATGCTCACCAACCACTCGAACACTCCACGGCTCAGTGATGTCATACCGTCACCGACATCCTTTAACTCTTTACCGTAGCCAGTGTTTCTGATATAGGGGAAGCATCGGTAAAGACTGTACGCGTCATGGCAGCACAGCAGTTTGCGGACCCCGGCCACGTAAATCTGCTTCCACAACGATCCTTCAAACTGGAGGAGAAGTGCGATCACCCTCTGGAGATTCTTTCCCGGGTTGCATGATCACTGGGCAGTACAGGGCAAACCATGCCATCAGGTATGTATATGGCATCTCAACCCTAGGGTTTAGTTTGTTGCGAGGTAAAATGTTCCTTTGCCCCTCTTCATTATTGGTGGTCTACAGAAGGCCTCCATTACCGCACGAAGACCACACTGTATGCAGCACACCATGGCCAAGAGTAGCCTAAGAGAGCGACCGTGCACCAAGCGAACTGCTGGAAGCAGTGCCATCAGGAGAATTTTGTTATGGGGAGAAGACGGTGCTACGCACCTCTTCAGCTAAACCGCGCTTTCCGAGATATCAGTTGACAGACTTGGTGATAAAAACTTTTGAAGGTATCTTCCTTTTTGTAGATACCGTCTTCTTCTAGAAGAATGTCTCCATGGTTGTACTCTTTCATCATCGAAGGATAGTCTCCTCTACCACGCCGAATCGAGCTTCTTCGGGAGCATTCTCTAAAGTGATAAATAGATAATTTGCCCAACTCTTTAGACTGTTCGAGTTTCCTTTGAACGACCGTGCACATCCAAACAGATATAGAAGTGGCACATTAGCTTTCTGCATGTCTCGAACAAAGTGGGCTCCTGTTTCTCTAGTAGCACCAACTCTGCTTCGCAAGGGAAATACTCCTCGTAGGAAGAGAGCCCATTGGCAAGGCAGAGACCTCCCACATCTCATGCAGAGTTATGCCCAATTCGCTCACGGGCGTGAAAAAAGTCCCTGTAGATGGGTAGTACAGTTTGAAAATGACGTAGAAGTTGGCGACGCTCATCCGATTGCCTTAGCATGTTGCCCTAACAGAGTCAAAAAGTTTAGGTCTTTCCAGATCCTCCCCGAAGTAAGCTAGAATATACTGGGTCAAGTTCTTCCACTAGGCCTTCGGAGGGTGAATCCAACCCAGAGATCTGAAGTCCATCGCCAGATAGTTGTCACGAATCTTTAAGAACTAGTTGCCAAAAATCTGGGCCATGGTCGGGTTCTCCCCTACTGAAATGATTTATAGAACGTTTCTAGAGTGCAGGTCCAGTATACACTGAGGGTGACCTACCCTGGTGTAACTGTGGAAAGAAACTGTCAGAACTCCCACCTGGACCGAGTCAGTAGTCCGGGTCACCTGCCAGTTCATCTTTCTGGGCCTCACACACACTGGAAGAAAGATAGCGAGAAGTGACGCTTGCTCGATGGAAGGTAATACTTCTCGCCGTTCAGAGTAAAGATCCACTATCCCACCCCGACTAAGAGTTGTTGATCTGTATCGAGCGTCGAATCCCTGAACATAAAATTGGGCTTCTGGTAGATCTTCTGATCATGATCTTCTAAAGGAGCGATTGTCAGTATACTTCTCATCTTGTGTTGGTCTCCAGATTGAATTAAGGCGTCACGATCAGGAGTACTCCTTTCACTGAATAAAAAAGCTTGCCTTTGGAACTGCAGACTGACATTCCCATGTAATCCTTTGGCTGATCCAAAAAGACTGTTCAACGGGCAGGGAATATAATGCACTGTAAGATAAAATAAAGGCAGAGCTATATTATAAAAAAGACATGGAAATACAACCTTTCTTAAAGAAAGAGAAACGAGCTAGGCCCTTGAGAGACCTAGGCTTAGCTTCCCGCCTAGGGACAAAGTTAACTTCGCCTGCAATAGGCAAAGTAGCTTCGCCTCCATGGGCAAAGCAAACCTAGTCTTTAAAGAACCAAGGCGCAGTTTCATGCCTAGGGGCAAAGCTAACTTCGCCTGCAATAGGCCAAAGTACCTTCGCCTCCATAGGCAAAGCAAATCTGGTCTTTAAAAGACCAAGGTATAGCTTCGCTCCCATGGGCAAAGCTAACTTGGCTTTCAATATGCCAAGGTAGCTTTGCCTCCAAAGGTGAAGCAGACCTAGTCCCTTGAAGACCAAGGCACAGCCTTGCTCTTATGAGCAAAGCAAGCCCAACCCTTAAGAGGCCAAGGCATAACTTTGCCCTTAGAGGTGAGTTAACCTCACCTGCAAGGCACAGGCCTATCTTCACCTATAAGGCGAAGATTAGCCTCACCTAAGTAGGCTATGGCCTAGCTTCACTCTAAAGCTAAACAGTCCTTTCAGACTAGTTTAGCGGAGTAGCTTCCTTAGGAAGCTTTCCAGTTTCCTATGCTGACGGCATAAGGGTGAGGGAAATTCCATTTCCAAGCAAATCCGATCGGATTCCTAGGGAGATGAAAATCTCTAGTAAAGTAAAGAAAGATAGTAAAAGGTTGAGGGACCCATCAGAACCAACAATGGCTAACGAGAGGAGGGAGCTCCTCTAAAGGTCATCACTGACCTATTATGGGTCGTGCCTCGGCCTGAGGTGCAGTCGCCAGTGATGGGCCCATCGACAATGGAGACGTTTCGATCTTTTTGCCAACACGCTTTGGTGCCATTGAGCTGAAAAATCAACTAAGAGAAGACTGAGTCTTGACGAGTTTTTGGGAGTTCTAAACTCTGAAAATTTTAGAGAAGATGACTTCTCTGATCATAGCAACCTTGGCTATTATTAGACACGGAAGTGTCTAGAATCACCTCCTAAAAAGAAGTGCTACGGCAGCCGTTTCGAAATTTGAAATGACGGCTCAGAGCATAAAATAACCCTAGAACATGAAGACAACCCTTAATATTGCTCGCCAAGGTAGCCTCACGAAAGAGGGCTAGTCATAGCTTCGCATCAGCGATGTAAGCTAGCTTTGCGATAGCCAGCTAGCTTCAAGCCGCCAAGCTAGAGAGACTTCATTTTGAAGTTTATCTCGCATATGAGATCACCCCATAGGGCGAGCCTTATGCGAAGCTCTTATTAGCTCTGCTATGAGCTCATTGTGCTTTCCTAAAACATTTCATGGGTTTCTAGTTCAAAGTATTTCAAAATTCATACCAATCCATTACGGATTTGTGAAAGTTTTGAAGGGGGTTTTGTTGACGCTTAAAAAAGGTAGCGTTCTAAATAAACAGTTCAGCACCAGGCCAGACAGTGTTTAAACTTGTCTACTGACCAAGACACAGATAGGCCAAAAAACTTG
The DNA here is from genome assembly GCA_038442645.1 of Agave tequilana. NCBI lineage: Eukaryota > Viridiplantae > Streptophyta > Magnoliopsida > Asparagales > Asparagaceae > Agave > Agave tequilana. The sequence goes on along the minus strand of JAVJIF010004131.1, from coordinate 103,760 downwards.
TTGAAAACAATCGAGGAGGGCTGAGAATAGCTTCGCTCAAAGCAAGCTTTGCAAGCTTCGCATGAAGCTTCTTTGAACTAGCTTTGCATGTAGCTGCATGTAGCTTTACCTAGAGTTCCTTCAGGTCATTTAATGACCGTTATCAAAGTCCCCATCTAGGACAAATTTAATTCATATGAAGTTTGACTTAACTCCACACAGGAGCTAGCTCCACGTGGGGCTATCAAATTAACTTCGCACGAAGCTACTGCCACGCAGGAGGCTAGCTTCACGTGAAGCTTCGATAGAATTCTGCTGCAAACTCTGATATGTCATATGACCATTTTTAGATTCCCCCATGTGGGAATTGTTGGCCCAAAGGCCCATCACTCTAGTTTTAATGATGATCAACTCATGTATTTATAGTACTAATGATCTTGTGTTTATTTAGTTTCAGATTTGTGATCAAGATCTTAGTAGGTGTGTAGCTTCAACAAAAGATTTAAAGTCAAGTTTTGGAGCTAGCACGGTTTGATTCAAGAGCTTGTGCATCAAGATCACATCAAGTACTCAAAAGGAGTCTAGCTCGTTGGATCAAGTTTGGACCAAGTCAAGAAGGACGAGAAGACTTCAAGTGAAGACCTTCAAGATCAAGACTTGAGTCTAGGTTTGTTTTTATAAGATTTTATTTTTAGATAAAATGTAAAGGATAGAATAGTTGGTGGATTGCTCAAGTATTTCTTACACACACACACACACTCTTGATTTAGATGAGTTTTCATAAAAGAATTTCATTTTGGAAAAATACCGTTTTGGTTTTTGGTATTCATAGTATATATGTTTTAACCAAAATCGTTTTTAGTGCTTAATGTCAAAAACATAGATATTTTACCATGTATGTGTAATGGATCATATCCATACACTCTATGCTTTAAAAGAGTTTAAAATATCTTGTTTTTGTATTTGGAGAAGTTCTGAAAAAATCTATTTTAGAAAAATACGGTTATTGTTTTTAGCTAAAATTTCTAAGTTACAAAAATAGTTCAAATTGTTTGTAACATGTCTTGATTTTATTCAAACATGTTTGTTTATCCAAGTATAATATTGAAACTATTTTTGTAGATTTTTGGTGATATTATGGGATTTTATTTGTGTCAAAATACCAAGTTTTCTTTTTCGAAAAATGTCCTGTCTGGCTTCTGCCGGTCGACCGGACCGGTCGATCGAGCTTGGAGTCGGTCGACCGGGACGGTCGATCGACGTGCACAGAACGTACACGCCAGGCCTGCTGGAGGGCCGGTCGACCGACCCGGTCGACCGGTAGAGAGCTTCTGCTCTCTGGAAAGCCCTGGTCGACTGGGCTGGTCGACCCGCAGAGAGCTCTGCTCTCTGTTTCAGGCAGCGGTCGACTGGGCCGATCGACCGAGGCTCCAGCGGTCAGAAGTCTGACCGTTGGCGGTCGACCGGGCCGGTCGACCGTCAGCCGTCAGGGCTGAAAAAAATGCCCCAACGGCTAGTTTTTCTAGCCCTATAAAAGGAGGGCTTTCGGGACTGTTTTTAACAAGATTTTCAAGTGGGTTTTGAGCCTGTTTTTTCAACTCTATTAGGTGTTTTTCTCCACTTATATTTGAGCCAAATACTTCCGTTCAAAAGGAGAGTTTATCAAGAGTTTTCAAAAGCGATTTCTTGTGTTTTTCCTCCATCATTTCTATCCTAGTTTTCTCACACAACACTTGAGCTATCCATTGCTATATCTACCTATAGGGATCTTTGTTGTGAGAGGATTTTAGGTGATCAAAGTGTTGTGATCACCAAATTTCTATCTTGTACCTTGAGGAGGCGGACTTGCGGGTTCGCGGTGTTTCGAGTTCGTGTGTGAACTCGGTGTTTGAGGTCCGGCCTCGGCGAGTTAGTGGGCTTGCGGTGTGTTCGGGACTAGAGAGTCCAAGGAGTTCAAGTGTGAACTCGCCTTGTAGGTGTTGCGGCACCGAGTGATCCGGTGGGATCGGTTTATAGTGGAAATCCTTCAAGTGTTGAAGGTGGGGACGTAGAGCAAGTGTGCTCGAACCTCGAAATAAATCTCCCGTGTTTGCGATTGCTCTCTCTCTATCTTACTTGTTTATATCTTGCATGCTTATATTGCTTTCATCTTTATATGCTAGATATACATTTGTGCTCACATTGTTATATATTGGGGATTGTTTGTTAACACTTGTATTCAACCAAGAGAGCCAACGCGGCACCTCAACTCTTATTTAGAGGAATCTTGAGGAGTTAGTCCAGGGCCCTTCACGGGGAATCCGGCTACACTCTTGTGTTATACGTGGTGTTTAGTTTAATAAGTTTTTATTCCGCATTAATTGACCATTAGATTAGCTCATCACCTATTCATCCCCCCTCTAGGTGATTTACAGAATTAGTAGTTGTAACTACACTTTTACTAGCGGAGTTGGCTTAGTTGATGGTTGTACCCACCCACTTGGTTTCACAATAAGTGAAGACCTGGAAGCCGGTTCCAATAGCCTAGGTTCGCTGGAAGCACCTTATTAGCTTTGTCGTGAGGTTATATCGAGCCTGGCGCAAAGCTAATAGGCTGATTTAGCCTTGCTTAATTCAAGGAGGCAGTTACCCCCTGTTTGGCTATAAATAACCCCTCGCAAGATGAAGCAAGGGCTAGAAAATTGGAGAGATCTAAGAGACCTTTAGCCAAGGTTGTTCTCTTGTTTCCAAGCTTCCAAAGCTCCAGAGACTTCACTCTCTTTCGTCCAGGGTCCCAAGATTCTAAGTCTTCTATTTCAGAGGATTTTCTGAACCATGCGAGGAGGAAATTTTCTAGAGAAGGCTTGAACATCTGACCGATTGCATCCTCAACGGGATAAAGTGATCGTGCGCTGATCAAATTTTCACTGACATACTTTCTCAGAATCTCGAGAAGAGGAATACTTGTAATTTTTTGTTTCTTTTACTTGTAATCTTCTTCAAATCAATACAAAAAGTTTTCCTCTAATTCCCGAAGGAAAACACCTAGCACTCAGCACTTTACCGCTAACTCTGTTCGAGCGTAGTTATGCCGTGAGTAAATCTTCATCACGGGTGATACGAAGGGGTTCGCCCGCCACCACATACGTGCGTTAGACATACTGTAACCCCTTGATCCTTGATGTACGTATCGCAATATCAGTGTTCGATATGACGTATGCAGTTGATTTGACCTTCTTGATAGTCGAATTGAGCCAATTTCAATTTTAGATATTATTTTTCAATATTTTAGATTTTTCAAAATTTTCTGAAATTTTTCTAAATTATTTTGGAAAATCTCCGAAGTCGGTGTTGACTGATACCGATAATCAGCTCTACGATTTTTAAATCATAAATGGAGTTGAGTTTCTTGAATCTGCTTTCACCTCATATCTTAGAATCATATTATTTATGTTATGGTATTTTTGGAGATTTTTTCTGAATTTATAAAAATCGAGCCAAACCGGTGTTGCCTAGTATCGGGCGATACATCTCAAGATTTTTAACTTGCAAACTGGATAGAATTTTTTGAATCCAATTTCATATTATTTCTTAGTATAATATTCTCTATTTTATAGAATTTCTTAGAGTTGTTCGAAACTAGTCCAATTTTGACCCAATTAAAATATTAATTAAATTATATTAAAAAATATCTTTTTTCTCGTTTTCTTCTTTTTTTCCTCCTTAAGTTTCTTCACTGCCATACTACCGCCTCTATCATTTCTCTCCCTTTATCTCTTTCCTTTAAACTCTCTCCATCTCTCTCCCCTATTCATTCCTCTCTCTCTCTCCCCCCTCTCTCTTCCTCACTTTTATCTCTCTCCCTCTCTCTTTTCCAGACAGGAGGCGGGCCTGACCAATGCCCGCGGCTAGAAGGCCGGTGGCCGTGCGCCACTGCGCCCCCAGCCAGGCGCCACCGCACCCCCCAACCGGGCGCCACCCCCTCCAATCTTCTTTTCCTCCCCTCCTTCTTCTTCTTCCTTTTCTTTTTCTTATCCTTCCTTTTCTTTTTTTTTCTCCTTCTTCTTCTTGTTTTTCTTCTTCTTTTCTCTCTCTCTCTCTCCATCTCTTTCTCTCTCCCTCTCTCTCGTTCTCTAGGAGTCGCCGTCCGCGGGGTGGAGTCGTCGCCGACAGGGTGGAGTTACCGCCGGCGAGGCAGGCTGGCCGCTGCTAGCCCCTGCCCCCTCTATCTCGTTCTCTCTTTCACCATCTATTGGGTTTAAACCCAATAATGTTAAGACAAACCATTAACCCATTAAACATAAACCTGTTAGCTCTATAACCCAATAACCCATCACTTATATTATTGGGTTTAGGTTGTGGATCTAAATCCGACCCAATAAGCCACCCAACCCGCATCCAAAACCATATAAGATAAAAGTTCATAAAAACCCCTGGTACTTTATAATATTGCATTTTGACTTATTTATTACACATTTAACCTATTTTTATTATTTTTAGTGTTTGGGTGATAACTGGAGCCTCCGGAGTCCGATTTGGACAATTCTGGAACTGTTGTGATCATGGAAAAGAAAGCTACCTTTCATGGCCTGTTTATGAGTGCTTTTCTTTTATAAATTATATTTTATTGTGTTTAATGAAATTGGTTGACTTCTTCATTTAATAAATCTTGATTATCGGTAAATGATTATAAATATTGTTTAATAAAATATAATTGTTGGTAAATCCCTGTAATTAAAGCATACATGATTGTTTAAATATAATAGAGAACATAACCATACTTTACTTTATTACATGAATCATTAAAAATGTATAGAGATATATAGATGATTGTTTAGTTATCGAGATTCAGAAGTTAAAAATTTCACAAGTAAATTAGCAAATAAATTGATAATTAAAATAGATAATTATGTATAATAATTTGGTGGTACCTACCATATTAATAATATAGTAAGCGTGACTATAAGTAGGAATATTTGACACTCCAGTAGATGATATAGCCACCCTTACCTTGATTACACTGGACATTGTTGTTCACATACTGTGGAATCACTTTACAAGAAATTACAATTAATTGCATATTCATGTACACCTATTGCACAGAGACTTTGTTAGACTAAACAGTAGTATTCATACACTCGGAATACCATGTCTTTGATTTTTTTGTTATCTCATGTACATGTGTCTCCGTTACATAGATACTATTATACGTAACATTATTATTTCTTAGACATGTCCCACCGATACATAGATACACCAATATACTAGATACCGTCATTTCATATATTGGTATCATCGTCATATAGATGCTCATACAAAATTATATCATGTTCACACATCACGGTTACATATATTCACCAGTATACCTGCATTGATTATTTCTATATTCTTGTCATATGGATAACCGTTCATATTACATGTAATATTGTTGCATGTATTTCCTGTATTCTTGTTACATGATTGTTTCTGGTTACTGATATTGATATTCCCGTTGCTTGTTGCGTGAGCTGTTGATATGCGATGTGTGGAACTAAGTGTCGCGTGGATCCAAGCCACGGGGGCCACCTCAGAATCCCACATCTATTATTTCCTGTTTTCCTTTATTTTGTTTATGCTATCAACAGAGCTCATATCCTGTTATTATGTTACATGTACCATGCACTGTACTCATTCTTGCTATGCTGTATACTTTAAATATAATAAAGATAACTTGGGGATGGGAGAGAATTGACAGTTGATCGGGTGGATGTACTTAATCCATATTTATCCCACTGTAGGGATGGTAGTGTTGGTTACCGATTGTATATAGCTTCATAAGCTCCCGTTTCCCGTTTCCTGCTCCCATCTTAGCGGAAGGCCCTGGTCTCAGCAGCCAGGGGTCTATTTAAGGCCATGATCCCGGGTAGGCACGGGATACACCTACCCGATAAGAGCTCCTTGACCATTAGATTTTCAAGTAACATAATAAACTGGTATAAATAATAGTGACGCCGGGAATGCTTGTTATTTGGTCATTCTCTCGTTCGGATCATGGTATCCGTATGCCATGTCAGATGGGTTCATCCGGGGTGCAGGCTCTGGTATGAACTGTTAGTGGTATGGGACACTGGAGGAGATTAATTAAAATATCAGGCGGTACTAATTGTTATTATTATATAAATCACATGAAATGCTCGACACATGTATATTATTGTCCCTTTATATTGTTATTATTGCTAGTATTTTATCCACTATCATGTCACATGTATACCTTATTACACTTCCTGATATTTGTTACACTCCATGTGATAACACACTATTCATGTACATGTATACTCTGCATTGCATTTATTCTGCTTTATGTATACCTTGCAGACATCATTACTGTATATTCACAATACAGTAGTATAGTTGTGTTGCATACTTAAATGGTGTACTCTATTGACTGTAGTAACATAAGTCCACACAGTGATTTATCTATTATTGGCGGTAGCATAGTCCGAACATATAAGCTGATATGTTACTGTAGAAATGACCCGATTAGAACATGTTAGGTGTTGATGGTATTAAAATATGACATTATTATCTTTCTGCTGATTATGCATATTACTATCATAAAGTATCCACATGTGTTATATATTTTATCATAATTGTATTATTTAGTACATATTACTGTCTCCTTCATTTATCACTCACTAAGTCGCTTTCTGACGACCCTTGGTTTGCGTGCTTAGGTTGAAAATCTGAGTTATCGTATTATCAGATATTTCATTGGATTCACATAGTAGACTCATCATCGATACCATTCATAGGCATCTTTTTGATTTGTTTTGTTATCTTATTTATTCCTGTTTTCATATCTGTTATGATCACTGACCCCTTTGTAGGTATTCTTATACTTATTTATGCTAGACTTATTATGAATCTTATATATATTCCCTGTACTAAGGTTTAGTGTATATATGTGAGAGTATTTCTACTTTACGTATATACATCACCGTAGAGTCTTCGTATCCGTGGGATCGAGGCGTTACACGTACCTTGAGCAGTAATCACGCCGAACGTGATGGCATCTAGTGCTGAACGTTAGCTTCTCTCCAGCCTTACTTAAGCTTCGCTTGACTATGCTTGGCTGTTACGTTATCTCTTGACATACTCTTACTTGATATGCTTTCACCTGCCTGTATTACTTGACATCTTACGTACGCCTGTATGCTCTCTTCTGACAACTGTTATGTTATCACCTAACTATTGGCCCATAGGCCTTCCACTTTAGTTTTGATAATGATTAACTCATGTAGTTATAGTTTACTAATAATCTTGTGATATTTAGTTTTAGATATTTAACCAAGATATTAGTAGGTGATTAGTTTCAACAAAGATGTTTTAGAGCTTTCACATGGTGATTCAAGAGCTCGAGCGTCAAGTTCATATCTAGCACTCGTTGGAGTCAAGCTCGGGGAATCGCGTTTGGATCGAGTCAACTTGTAGACGCTGTTCTACAAGAAGGCTTTGGTTTGTTTAGTTTAAGATTTAGTTTAGATCCATTGTAAAGATTAGATAGTGTGATATGTTCAAGTTCACAACACACACACTTGTTTTAAGTTTCATATTTATTGATTTTGGTTTTCGGTTTAACCGATCTTGGTTTTCACGAATAGATAGAATCAAAATAAGTTTACATGATTTAATGTATATTAGATTTGATCTATATATATATGCTTCATCTATTTAGAAAAACTTATTTTTATACACTATTCATGTGTTTGGAGTTTTGTATTTAGACAAAACTTATTTTTGGATTTAATGTCAAAAACATAGATATAATATCTTTCATGTATATTGGATTCTATCCATATACTATATGCTTCAAAGTTGTTTAAATATCATGTTTTTGTATTTACATGTGTTTTGGAAAAATCAGATTTCCATTTCAAAAATACAAGTTTTGGAAAATACATAATTTGGTTTAAGACAAATTTTTTAAGTCATAAAAATGGTTCAAATATTTTGAAATATGTGTTGAATTTTTATCACACATGTTTGTATTTCAAAGATATAACATGAACTGATTTTTGTGAAATTTATGTGATTTTATGGGATTTAATTAAGGATAAAAACCCAAGTTTTTAAGACCCAAATTAATCAGACTGGCAGGCTGCCGGTCGACAGGGCCGGTCGACCGTAGCAGTGAGCGGTCGACCGGGCCGGTCGACCGACGTGCACAGAACGTGCACGCTGCCTTGCTGGGGAGGCCGGTAGACCGGGTCGGTTGACCACCAGAGAGCTCTGCTCTCTGGAAAAGCCTCCGGACGACTGGGTCGGTCGACCTGGTAGAGAGCTCTGCTCTCTATTTTTAGCTCGTTCGACCGGAGAGCTCAACGGTCACATTTTTGACCGTTGGTCGGTCGACCGGAAGGGCAAAAATGCCCTTTTCAGCTGCCAACGGGCAGATTTTCAAAGGGCTATAAATAACCCATTTGAAGTTGGTTTTTCATAAGGATTTTGAGAGCAAAAATTTCTATCTTCTAAAGTGTTTTAATACAAGTTTTCAAAAGAGTTTTAGAGCCAAAAGATTTGATATTTATTTATTTTTCAAGGGTTGAAAAAATCAAAGAAAAATAGAAATTTGGGATATTTGTTTTGTTCTTCATTTCTATCAAATTTTAATTGATTTCCCAAGTATTTTTCTTTGAGTTTTTGATTTCCAAACACCTTGATTTCTTACACTTGAGCTTATCTACTATCATATCTATTAGGATCTTTATTTTGTGAGAAAAAAAATTGGTTTGTGGTCTTTGTGATCACCAAGTTGTTAGCCTTCCATAGATTGTGATATCCCTCTAGTGAGAGGTGATTGAGTTGTTATCCCTCAAGTGTGAGGTGATAGTGGAAGTGGTATTTGGCTCACTCTAGTGAGAGGTAGAGATTGTGTTGGAATCCCTCAAGTGTAAGGTGATTGTGTTTGAGTGGCTTTGTGCTTATCCCTCTAAGTGTAGAGGTAATTTGTTTTGTACCTTACCTCTAAGTGTAGAGGTTGTATTTTTTAGAGAGAGTTGTGTACTCCCAATTGTATTGCTCCAAATCCTCAGTGGAGGTTCCCTGTGTGGGAAGTCCTGTGTGGATAAGTTAGTGAAAATCTTTCTCTGTGAAGGCGGGGACGTAGAGTTGTATGCTTGAACCTCGAAATATATCTTGGTGTTTGCGTTTGATCAACTTTCTCTAACTCTCTCTCTTACATTGTGCATTGATTCATATTGTCATATCATATATATACTTGGTTTGTTTGTGTGCCTCACTTGTGTTTAACCAAGAGAGCTTCATATAGCATCTCAACTCTTATTCAGAGGAATCAAGAGGAGTTAGTCTAAAGCCCTTCACTGAGAATTCGGCTACACTCTTTGGTTACACTAAATGTGTTGCAATTAAGTTTTAATTTTTGCATTATTGTTCATAGATTAGCCATACACCTATTCCCCCCTCTAGGTGTACTTTCAGTTGGTATCAGAGCCTACACTCCTGATATTAGGTTTAACTACCTAGGAGTGTGATCTTGGTTTTGCTAATCTATCATTTGCATTTGCACGCTTATATTGTTTGCACACACTCATGGACTTCATGACCCCACCTATATTTGATACTTCCAACATTGTTGTTTGGAAGGCTAGGATGTCCATGTATCTAAAAACCCTAGGCTTGCATGTTTTCCTTGCCGCTACCAAGAAATCCTATCTTGGTAATAGCAAGTATATAGAGGCCAATGCTCAAGCACTTGAGGCACTTAGAAGCACGCTTAACAAAGAATATCTTATGATAGTTTCTAACGGTGATTCCGCCTTTGCAGTGTGAAACACGTTGACCTCCTCCAAGCTTCAAATGCCAACCATTGTGGAGGATGAATCTAGTGGAGAATCCGAACAATGATGCTACATGGTCCAAGGGAATGACTTCCTTGAGGTATATTCGGAATCCCAACTAGATGATTGTGCTAGCGATGATCATATTGATGCCGATGCTTTGAATGAAGAATTTTTAATTATTTGTGAAAAATTATTAGAAAAATATAAAGCTTTGAAAAATAAGAGTTTTAGACTTAACAAAAAAAAATAAAAACTTGTCTTCTAAGCTTGATGTTGCTTTACAAGAGAGGGATGAGATTTCAAGTGAACGTGACTCACTTAAATCCCAACTTGAACTTGCCCTTAATGAAAACAAAATTTTGAGAAGTAAAAATGATTGTGAAAATGTTTTGAAGAAAAAGGAGACTTTAACTTCAAAACTTGATTATGTCTTAAAAGAGAATGAATCCTTGAATAACAAAATTGCTTCTATTTCAAAGGATTTGGATTTGTTTTCAAGAAAAATATTTCTTTGAAAAATAATTTAGATTCTCATGTTTGCCATGCTAGTGTAGCTTCACATTCTGGCTCACCTATTGCATGCTCTACTTTTTCTTCAAGTATTAAAAATGATATAAATATTTTGAAGAAAAGTGTTGATTGTTTGGGCTCCACTTTGAGCCATTGTGCTTTGAACCATACACATTTGGAATCCATGTTTCGCAAGAAATAAATTTCATCTATGCATGCACACAAACCACAGCATACACATGCTCCTCACGTTCACACTCATTACACTATGTATGCTCATGTGTACACATGTACACATTGTGGACGTAAGGGCCACCTTGCTAAATTCTGTTTTGATAAGATACATGATGTAAATTTAGGAAATAAATTATTTGGGTTCGGAAAGGAACTAACCCCTATGGATCCAAAGAGTACGGGTACCAAAGACCACTCCTATTCTATTTCATGTATGTGTGGGCTCTCACTTGACGTGAGAGTAATGGTGCCTTGAGGTGGATGCGTTCCGAGCTTAAAGAGGACAATTTGGATGCATCACTTTCAAGGGGAGTTTGGTGGGAGGACCACCATGGTTTGGAGAATAGAGATGTATCCTCATGATTTTTGGTAACGATCTCTAACTCCCATTTATGTTTACATGCTTTTCATATTGTTGATTTTTAGCATGTCATGTTTTAATGCTCAATACTCCATTTTTCATGTTAATTAGTCCTATGACATACATGATTAGTATTTGAGATCACCTATGTTTAACATGGACTTATACCTTTGTGTTCTCACATTTGTTTTAACTATTGTGTATATCATAGATTTAATGCATGTGCATTTACCATAATGATCATATAAGTTTTGATTTCTATGCTTCATGTTTTGACTACTGTTTAGATGTTAGTTTTCATCAAAACTTGGATATATACTTGTACAACTAGTGAGACACAAATAGATTATTATATGTTTGTGCTTGATTACTCATTTGTACTTATTAGATGTACTAGTATAGTCTAGTTTTGATGATTCATGTATTTTGACTTGTATTCCTATTTTGTACATGTTTTTTATATTTATGTTTAAACTTCATATATATGTCCATTTTGTCTAAACTATTAGTTATACATATACATTCTTGAGCTACTTGCCTTCATGCATGTACTTTTGTGGACTCGTTTATATTTGGATATGTATGTATGCTTTAGTTTGTAAAAATATACATATGTCTTGAAGATTAAATTATTTTGATTAGATTATCATATTTTTCATGTTTTAAGGAATTTCACCTTGAGCTTGATTGCCTATTTTCATGATGATATGGTTGACATAACTTTTATATCCTCACTTTACTTAATGTTTGCTCATGATTTTGTTTTCATGAGTATGATATGTGCCTTATAGATTTTGAGTGTTAATGATCGTGTGACTTACATATTTTTCATGAAATATATTTTTATTTTATGCCTTGCTTGAAGGATTTCGTACTTGTTTTTAAATTTTTCATATAACTAGTTCGTATTCTTCATATGGTAGAGTTTTCAAACGTGTTATGTTATTTTCAAACTTATTTTTGAAAACCCTTACCCTTTCAAGGGCGGCTGGTTGGGCGACCATGCCTTGTATGCTCATTATTGAAAATCTATTTAAAACATGTGCATGAAATAGGTGGTAGGAAGTATAAGTTATACACTTGATCTTATTGTGTTTTCAATTGATATCATTGTATCTTTTCAATTGGTATTACTATTGACATTCTTTTTGTATACTCATATATACTTTTATATATGTATGCTTACACTTCAAATAGTATCAATTTCGATTAGTATTTAATTTCCCATACATATATATATATAAATTTTATTTGTGCTTACTATATCTCTATATCTTTGAGCACAAATTTTGGTTATGCTAAGCTTAATTTCTTAAATGACTATTATATTTCAACTGATTATTTTTCAATTGGTATCTTATACAAGCTTATGCATCATTTTGTTTGGTATTTCATAAAGGGGGAGAAAATTCATATTTCACCTTTTAATTGGTTTTGTTTACATTTGGTATTTTACTCCCACACTTTATGATGAAAACTGATTGAAAAATGATATTGATTTTTTTTGGTATCATACGCTCCTATTGAAAAATCATTTTCAATTGGTATATGTTTCATTATTTTCTATTGGTATATGCTTTATTTTCAATATTGGTATCAAAAATATTAAATTGATATTATTCTCTATTTGGTATCTCTATTGTAAAATGAGTTTAGTGTTTGACCAAAAAGATTGGTTTATGTTTTTCAAATTGGAATCAAAAGTGTAAAATATTTTCAATTGGTACTAATTTTTACAATTGGTATCAAGTTTATTTATAAGTTTATATCAAAGTTTGTTTCATATTGATATCAAGAGAGTTTGTTTTATGTTTTGTTGATATTGGTATCAAGAGCATGGATATTAGTATCAAGAACATATTTTTATTGATTATCTTTCAATTTGTTTCAAGAGCTTTTATTGATTATCTTTCAATTGAAATTTTTATTAGTATCAAGAGCAATTACTTAAAGAACATGTTTATTTTAAGTTTATATTTCAATTGGTATTTAAGAACATGTCTATTTTAAAAAGGAAAAAGTAATTTATTTTAAAACTTGGCATCAAGCATGTTTATTTCATTGTTTTATGCATGTTTATGCATATTCATGTTTAACATTCATTGCATATCTTATTGTTTATTGCTATGCATGAGTTAAGGGGGAGCTTCTTTGAAGCTTAACTTTAACCTATGCATATATAACTTCATGAATTTTGTCATCATCAAAAAGAGGGGAGATTGTTGGCACAGAGGCCTTCCACTCTAGTTTTAATGATGATTAACTCATGTAGTTGTAGTTTACTAATAATCTTGTGATATTTAGTTTCAGATATTTAACCAAGATATTAGTAGGCGATTAGCTTCAACAAAGGTGTTTTGGAGCTTTCACATGGTGATTCAAGAGCTCGAGCGTCAAGTTCATATCTAGCATTCGTTGGAGTCAAGCTCGGGGAATCGCGTTTGGATCGAGTCGACTTAGAGATGGCGTTCTACAAGAAGGTTTTAGTTTGTTTAGTTTAAGATTTAGTTAGATCCATTGTAAAGATTAGATAGTGTGATATGCTCAAGTTACGAACACACACACTTGTTTTAAGTTTCATGTTATTGGTTTTGGTTTTCGGTTTAACCGATATTGGTTTTCATGAATAGGTAGAATCAAAATAAGTTTATATGGTTTAATGTATATTAGATTTGATCTATATACATAAATGCTTCATCTATTTAGAAAAACTTATTTTGATACACTATTCATGTGTTTGGAGTTTTGTATTTAGACAAAACTTATTTTTAGATTTAATGTCAAAAACATAGATATAATACCTTTCATGTATATTGGATTCTATCCATATACTATATGCTTCAAAGTTGTTTAAATATCATGTTTTTGTATTTACATGTGTTTTGAAAAAATCGGATTTCCATTTCAAAAATACAAGTTTTGGAAAATACAGAATTTGGTTTAAGACAAATTTTCCAAGTCACAAAAATGGTTCAAATAGTTTGAAATATGTATTGAATTTTTATCACACATGTTTGTATTTCATAGATATAATATGAACTGATTTTTGTGGAATTTATGTGATTTTATGAGATTTAATTAAGGATAAAAACCCAAGTTTTTAAGACCCAAATTAGTCAGACTGGCAGGCTGCCGGTCGACCAGGCCGGTCCGACCGTAGCAGCGAGCGGCCGATCGGGCCGGTCGATTGACGTGCACAGAACGTGCACTGGGGAGACTGGTCGACCGGGTCGGTCGACCGCCAGAGAGCTCTGCTCTCTGGAAAGCCTCCGGTCGACCGGGCAGAGAGCTCTGGTCTCTATTTCCAGCGCGGTTGACCGGGCGGTAGACCGGCCAGAGGGCAGCTGCTCTATGGATCTGGCATGGTCGACCAGGCGGTCAACCAGAGGGCTCAAAGGTCACATTTTTGACCGTTGGCCGGTCGACTGGTAGGGCAAAAATGCCCTTTTCAGCTGCCAACGGGCAGATTTTCAAAGGGGCTATAAATATCCCATTTGAAGTTTGTTTTTCATAAGGATTTTGAGAGCTAAAATTTCTATCTTCTAAAGTATTTTAATACGAGTTTTCAAAAGAGTTTTAGAGCCAAAAGATTTGATCTTTATTTGTTTTTCAAGGGTTGAAAAAATCAAAGAAAAATAGAGATTTGGGATATTTGTTTTGTTCTTCATTTCTATCAAATTCTAATTGATTTCCCAAGTATTTTTCTTTGAGTTTTTGATTTCCAAACACCTTGATTTCTCACACTTGAGCTTATCTACTATCCTATCTATTAGGATCTTTGTTTTGTGAGAAAAGAAATTGGTTTCTGGTCTTTGTGATCACCAAGTTGTAAACCTTCCATATATTGTGAGATCCCTCTAATGAGAGGTGATTGAGTTGTAATCCCTCAAGTGTGAGGTGATAGTGGAAGTGGTATTTGTCTCTCTCTAGTGAGAGATGGAGATTGTATTGGAATCCCTCAAGTGTGAGGTGATTGTGTTTGAGTGGCTTTGTGCCTACCCTCTAAGTGTAGAGGTGATTTGTTTTGTGCCTTGCCTCTAAGTGTAGAGGTTGTATTTATTGGAGAGTGGAGTTGTGTACTCCCAATTGTATTGCCCCAAATCCTCAGTGGAGGTTCCCTGTGTGGGAAATCCTGTGTGGACAAGTTAGTGAAAATCCTTCTGTGTGAAGGCGGGGACGTAGAGCTGTGTGCTCGAACCTCGAAACATATCTTGGTGTTTGTGTTTGATCCACTTTCTCTAACTCTCTCTCTTACATTGTGCATTGATTCATATTGTCATATCATATACATGCTTGGTTTGTTTGTGTGCCTCACTTGTGTTTAACCAAGAGAGCTTCATATAGCACCTCAACTCTTATTCAGGGGAATCAAGAGGAGTTAGTCCAGAGACCTTCACCGGAAATTCAGCTACACTCTTTGGTTACACTAAGTGTGTAGCAATTAAGTTTTAATTTCCGCATTATTGTTCATAGATTAGCCGTACACCTATTCACCCCCCTCTAGGTGTACTTTCACTTACATCTACCATGCGTAACTCCTGACTCATAATTATCACATTACAGAAATGTAGTACATGATCTCCTGATAGTACTCCTGTAATACATGTACTCCTGTACACCTGATACTCCTGAACCTGTCATGCTCCTGCTCATTCCCGTAATCTGATAATTATGCTTAATAAACTTTAAAAAGAACAACTTACATCAGGATGGGAGGAACTGATGGATGATGGTGTAATGATATGTTTATAATGGTCGCACGGCAGACGATTTGTGATTGGGTGTCTTAATCCCCATTTGAAGATTCGTGTCTGGGTGTAATATAGTTCCCCATTTGAAGTTCGTGTTTGGGTGTAATATAATTCCCAGAAGATTCGTGTATGGGTATAATATAATTCCCGAGATGATTCGTGTCTAGGTGTAATATAATTCCCGAGGAGAAAGAGTAGTAGTAGGTCGTTGTTCCGGGCAGAGGCGAGATCCACTATAAATATGATCTATCAATCTTCATCAGTTTCAATAACAACTCGTCTTGCTCACATATGGATGTATATGTGTTGAGATGTACACTAGGATACATATTTAGATATATGTGTCAGACGAGTAATAATAATAAGACGCTAATTCATTGATTCGTTTTGCAAATCGGGTTGTATGAACTTAGGCTACGGTAACATGGGATACAAGGTATATAGATGAGGGTTTCCTTATTTGGATTATTTCTTCAACGTACTAGTCTCATGAAGCTGTAATTTAAGTTTGTACAACTGGTTTTTCTCGATTCGATTTTATTCGATTTTACCAGTTTTATCAGTTTTTTGCTATTTTCTTAAGTTTAGGACTAACTGGTGTTGCCTTATCTATTTTACTTAGCCTCCTTGCCTGCTCCTGTATGCATATGCTCATGACACAGTTTTCAATGCATGTTTATGATTTGAATTTATCGAAATACGTATGCTTGTCCCTGCATGCCACTTGGCACTCATCTTGAAATCACACCTAGAGGGGAGTGAATAGGTGTAATGCTAATCAATATACAAATGATGCACAAATTAAAAATGAGATGATGCAACGATCACTCAAAGTAAGATTAGAAGCCGTATATCCCGTGAAGGGTTCTGAACTTCTTCCTTATGATTTCTTTAAATAAGAGTTTGAGGTGCGCAGTGCAATCTTGTTATAAGAGTATAGATCGACAATATAAGAATGAATGAATAGAAAGTAAAAGATACAAGTAAACCAGTCACAAACACAGAGATTTATTTCGAGATTCGAGCACCCAGCTCTACGCCCCCACCTTAACCCAGAAGGATTTCTGATCCACTAGAATTTTCACAAACAATTACAATCACTAGGGAGTACCCAACTTCTCAATCATACTCCTCTAGTCCAGAGGTAGTGTAGCCACAAGTACAATAATCACTTGGTGATCAAAAGACCACAAACTCTCTTTTGAAAAACTTTTCTCTACAAAACCCTAGAGAATAATATGTAGGATTGAAGCACAAGGTTTGTAAGTGAAAATAAAACAAAGTAGAAGAGAGATTTGATTCAAAAACTTCAAAAATAAAACAGAGATTAGAGCACAAAAGACTGAGAGAAAACACTTCTTTCAAGAATACTCAAACTTTGAAAACTTTGTAATAGATGTTGTAATTCACTTCAACCCTAACCACCCCTATATATAGGATTTAGGTAGGGATTAAAGTGTAAACTTCTATATGGACTAAGCAGGTATAATTTGACCAAAATTCAGCCTAATCCACGTTTTAAGATAAAAATCATATTTTAAAACAGGTTTAAAAAACTAGCAGTTTGGCCAAAAATACAGAGCACGGTCGACTGGCCGGTCGACCGATTTTCAAATATTATGACCGTTGGCTAACTCCGGTCGACCGCTCGGTCGACCCTGGAACGTGCACACATGCACACCCCATAGGTCAGGACCGTGGTCGACCGCGCGGTCAACCATTCTGACCTGTAACAGAGCCGGTTGACCGCCCGGTTGGCTACAACAGGTTATAAGCAGAAAAAAGGTTAGAAATTTGATTTGAAGATATATTATTTTCAAAGGGATTTTTGTAAAGGCTTTGTAAAATACAATAAGCTAAGTATGCATATACTGAAATAGAACTTAAAGTATTTTATTAAGAGTCAAAAATAATCTTTTGAAAACACGTGCAATTTTTTGTGTATGTAGGGTATTTGAGCTTCAATACTATATACTATTCTTTAACAAACTAATGACACAATGATCCATAGGTAGGCGTCTCTGAACCGCGTTGCTGAGCATAGAATGAGCTAGAGTCTCTTATCCTATGAGTGAGTCCTCTTGAGCCATCAACCTTGTAACAAACCTGAAATACATACTAGAACCTCTATTAGTACCAAATAGCTTTTATATGGTTTGTTATCATCAAAAAACGCATAAACTGGAGAGTGCAACATTTGGGCCAATAATCTCCCCCTTTTTGATGATGACAAAACATATAATGTATAACACAAAATATAGAAGGGAGATAAAAACTCTCCCTCAAATAATGCTATACTAAACAAGTATACTATACTAAAACATGAAACCATAATGAAAGAATAAATATGAAAACATATTCTTTGAAATAAAACAAACTTATTATTTGAGAACAAAACATAAACACACATAACATAAACACACATATAATGACAAACATATTTCTCTTATCCTATGAGTGAGTCCTCTTGAGCCATTAACCTTGTAACAAACTTGAAATACATCCTAGAACCTCTATTAGAACCAAATAGTTTTTATATGATTTGTTATCATCAAAACGCATAAACTGGAGAGTGTAACCTTTGGGCCAACAATCTCCCCCTTTTTGATGATGACAAAACATATAAGTTATAACATAAGATATGGAAGGAAGGTAAAAACTCCCCCTCAAATAATGCTATACTAAATAAGTATACTATACTAAAACATGAAACCATAATGAAAAAATAAACATGAAAACATATTCTTTGAAATAAAACAAACTTATTATTTGAGAACAAAACATAAACACACATAACATAAATACACATATAATGACAAACATATTTCTCCCCCTTTTATCATACATCAAAAGGGATATATTAGTATGAAAACTCTTTAGTTAATAACACAAACATTGAGTTCATCACATATAAAGGAAAATCTATTGAAATCAAGTGATTTAGTGAAAATATCGGCAAGTTGAAAATCAGTAAAAATATAATCAATATCAATATCACCTTTCTCAAAATGATCTCAAGAAAGTGATATCTAATTTCTATGTACTTCACCTTACTATGTTGATTTGCATTCTTAGTCATATGAATTGTACTAGTATTATTACAAAATATTTTAATATGGTCATAATGTAAATCATAATCAAGGAGAGTATGTTTCATCCAAAGGACTTGAGCACAACATGCCCAAGCCGCAACATACTCCGTCTCGGCAGTTGAGAGGGCTACCGAATTTTGTTTCTTGGAAGACCATGAAACAAGACAATTACCGAGAAATTGACATGTTCCACTAGTACTCTTCCTATCTACTCTACAACCCGCATAGTCGACATCCGAAAAACTCATCATTGAGAATTATCCGGTCTTCGGATGCCATAGACCCATTCCAATAGTGCCCTTAAGGTATCGAATAATGCGTTTTATCATAATCAAGTGGGATTCTTTAGGATAAGATTGGAATCTAGCACAAAGACACACACTAAATATAATATCCGGCCTACTAGCCGTTAAATACAATAAACTACCAATCATGCTTCTATATAATTTTATGTCTACACTCTAACCTTGGTCATCCTTGTCAAGCTTGGTAGTGGTAGCCATAGGAGTGTTGCAAGTTTTTGAGTCTTCAAGTCTAAATTTTTGATGAGTTTCTTAGTGTACTTGAGTTCACTTATGAAGATCCCATCACTTCTTTGCTTAATTTGGAGTCCAAGAAAATAGTTCAATTCACCCATCATAGACATCTCAAATTCATGCTGCATACATGATTCAAACTCCTTGCAAAGTAATTCATTAGTAGAACAAAAGATTATATCATCAACATAGATTTGTACAATAAGAATGTCACTACCAACATGTTTAGTAAATAATGTCGTGTCTACTTTACCCTTAACAAAATCATTTGATAGAAGAAAGGTAGAAAGTCTTTTATACCAAGCTCTTGGAGCTTGTTTTAAACCATACAATTCCTTATCTAGTTTGAAACAAATTTGGATGTATTTGATCAACAAAACCGGGGGGTTATCAATATATATTTCCTCTTCAATAAAATCATTTAAAAATGCACTTTTTACATCCATTTAAAAAAGTTTGAAATTTTTATAAGATGCATAAGCTAGTGTGATCTGTATGGCTTCTAGCCGTGCAATGGGTGCAAAGGTCTCCTCAAAGTCGATTCCTTCAACTTGGGTGTAACCTTGGGCCACTAATCTAGCTTTATTCCTAACAACATTTTCTGACTCTTCCAACTTGCTCATAAAAATTCACTTAGTACCAATAATTGGTCTATCATGGGGTCTAGGAATAAGATACCAAACTTAGTTGCGCTCAAATTGATTTAGCTCTTCTTGCATAGCAAGCAACTAATATGAGTCACCCTCGGCTTCGAGGATGTTTTTGGGTTCAATATGAGATATGAATGCATAATGCCTACACAAATCATGGAGTTTGGAACGAGTGGTTACCCCCTTTGATACACCACCTATGATAAGATCTTTGGGATAATTTGTAGCATATCTCCAATCTTTAGGAAGTGGTGGTGATGGTTCCACTTCATCCTTTTGAACTTCACCATTTGGTTCTTGCTTGACTTCTTGGATGGGTGAGTCCTTCAAGGATATTTTCTCCATTTCTTCACCTTAAAAATCAATCCCTACAATATCTTAACAAATGCATTAGATTCCTCAAACTTAACATGCATAGATTCTTCAATTGTAAGAGATGATTTATTGAACACTCTATATACTTTGCTAGTACTAGAATAGCCAACAAAAATAGCTTCAAAAGCCTTAGCATCAAATTTGCCTAAACTATCTTTGGTGTTCAAAATAAAACATTTGCATCCAAAAACTTTAAAACATGAAACATTTAGTTTTCTCAAATGATAGATTTTAAAGGAAGTTTTGGAAGTATTTTTATAAAAATAAATTCGGTTTGATATATAGCATGCGGTGTTTATGGCCTCGGCTCATAAGTATTAAGGTAGCCTGTATTCACTTATCATGCTCCTAACCATTTCTTGAAGAGTTCTATTCTTCCGTTCAATGACTCCATTTTGTTGTGGAGTTCTAGGACATGACATTCATACTTAATTCCATTATCATTGCAATAAGTTATAAAGAATTGATTGACAAACTCACCACCTCTATCACTTCTTATGCGTAAAATCGAAAATCCTTTTTCTTTTTCAACCCTTTTTCGAAAAATCTTAAAATGCGAAAAAGTTTGATCTTTATGCTCCAAAAAGAAAAATCATGTGAAACGAGAGAAATCATTGACTAAAAGCAAAACATATCTACTTTCATTTAAACTTTTAGTTTTAGTTGGTCCAAATAAATCCCTGTGGATCATTCTAATGGCCTAGATGTCATGATATCCTTGATTGATTTTAAAGAGGACTTGGTTTGTTTCCCAAGTTGATACGCACCATAAATGCGGTCCTTCTTAAACTTCAAATGAGGAATACCCTTCACTGATTCCTTAGAATTAATTCTAGAAAGATGATCAAAAGAAGCATGGCCTAATCTTCTATGCCATAACCATGAATTCTCATCAAAAGCATTTAAACATTTTGTAGTGCAATCCAAATTAAGCATATCAATAATGTAGACATTATTTTCATGAAATCCAGTGAGAATACATTCATTGATTTTACAATCATAAATATTGTAAGAAGATTCATCAAAAATAACTTTGGAACCACGATCACATAGTTGACTAATACTAAGTAAATTATGTTTAAGCCCATCAACAAAAACTATATTTTTAATTAAAGAAGATGTACCAATCTTGATGTTACCTATACCGATGATGGTGTCCTTGGAGTCATCTCCGAAGGTGACAGTGCCACCTTCAACATAACTCGATAGGGTTGCAAAATTATTGATGTCCCATGTCATATGCCTTGAGCAACTACTATCAAGGTACCACCTCTCTCTATGTCTTGGAGTCTTGGTATGTACCTATATCAAATAATTGAATGGTTGGTTTTGGTACCCATATTTTCTTGGTTCCTAATACGTTAGTGTTTCGAACCCAAACATGATTATTCATACTATTTATATGATCATAACAAAATTTGGCTAAATGATCATTTCGGCCACAATAAGTACATTTATAAATTATCCCATATTTAAAAGCATAATAAGCATGTGGTTTATGAACATGTAATTTGTGAACATGTGGTGTTTTAGCATGATTGACATGTGATGTGTTGGTATGATGAACATGTGGAGTTTTAGCATGTGATGGTTTATCATGTTGAACATGTGAAGTGTGCATGAGTTTCTTTGACAACATTTCTTCTAGTTTAGTATTGTTAAATGCACATTCCTTTAAAAATTTCCCAAATCATTTATTTTAGTTTTTAACATAGAAATCTCATTTTCATCAATTTTAGGATATTTAGTTTTGCATGCTACTCTATATGTAACAAAATCTCTTTGTGTTGAAATAAAAATGGAAGATAATTCATCCTTTTCTTTTATAAGAATAGCAATTTGGTTGTTAAGCATTTCATTTTCCTTTTTCAATTTTAAGTAATCTTTCTTCCTAGAATCATAATTTTTTGAAAGTTCAATGAAAGCTTGTAATAACTCTTCTTTGCTTATTTCAATATCATTATAAGATAGTTGGAAAGTTACCTTAGGTGTGTTTGCCATGAAACATATGTTAGTTGTGTCAACTTCATCTTCGGATTCACTTTTCGAATCCCAAGTTGTTCTGAATGCCTTCTTTACAAACGGCTTCTTTTGCTTCATGGAGGAAGATATCTTATTCTTGAAATCTTGACATTCGGCCATGATGTGTCCAGGTTTCCGACAGTTGTAGCATGTGATCTTCTTCTATTCCTCCTCTTCCCATCGCCTTCTATGGTTGAGCTTTTTCTTATGGTACATTCTTTTTACATGTCTCACAAGAAGAGATAGTTCTTCATCTTCTTCTTAATCTTCTTCATCATCGAAGATGGTGGAGGTAGACTTGAAAGCAATAGACATTTTCTTTTGAGGCGCCGTTTCTTCTCGAGCCTTTTTCTCCATCTCATGAGTCTTAAGGT
This sequence comes from Agave tequilana, assembly GCA_038442645.1. Lineage (NCBI taxonomy): Eukaryota > Viridiplantae > Streptophyta > Magnoliopsida > Asparagales > Asparagaceae > Agave > Agave tequilana. Next base: position 81,058 of record JAVJIF010004131.1, on the reverse strand, counting down.
TACTAATATGACTGATGAGCTCCATCTCGTCTTTATCGTTCAATTCCTTCAAAGTGGTAGCTTTGATTTCCCATGATGAAGGAAGTGCACGAATCACCTTACGCACCTTTTGGTCATTGTTGATTTCATCACCTAGAGAAGTAAGAGCATTTGTGATTTTAATAAACTTAGTAATCATATCATCCTTAGGTTCATTTTCTTGCATTCTAAAACTTTCATATTGGGAATGCAAGAGATCAATTTTAACTCTCTTGACTTGTGATGTTCCCTCATGAGTGACCAATAAGTGTTGCCAAATCTCATAGGCGGATTTGCAATGGATAACCCGTGTTAAATCATCCTCATTTAATGCTAAAAGCAAGGCATTTTGAGCCTTCAAATTTGCATCAACTTCCTTGGAGGTAAGATCGGACCAAGTGTCCTCCTCACCTATGGGTGCACTATAGGGATTGATCAAAGACTTAGCAACTCGGTTACCTAGAGACTGTAAAAATATGTTCATCCTAACTTTCCATATGGGAAAGTTGAGTCCATCAAATTTGGGAGGGGTCTTAATGTTATCGGACATCTTTACTAGTGGATGAATGAAGATATAAAATTAGTGATTAGCAGCTTATAGGATCTCTCTAAGGTTGTAAAGCCAAAAACTAGAGTCCTACTACCAATTGAAATCACACTAAGAGGAGGGGTGAATAGGTGTAATGCTAATCAATATACAAATGATGCACAAATTAAAAATGAGATGATGCAACGATCACTCAAAGCAAGATTAGAAGCCGTATACCCGGTGAAGGGCTCTAAACTTCTTCCTAGTGATTCCTCTAAATAAGAGTTTGAGGTGTACAATGCAATCTTGTTGTAAGAGTATAGATCGACAATATAAGAATGAATGAAAAGAAAGTAAAAGATACAAGTAAACCAATCGCAAATACAGAGATTTGTTTCGAGATTCGAGCACCCAGCTCTACGTCCCTGCCTTCACCTAGAAGGATTTCCGATCCACTAGAATTTTCACAAAGGATTACAATCACTAGGGAGCATCCAACTCCTCAATCACACTCCTTTGAAAAACTTTTCTTTACAAAACCCTGGAGAATAATATGTAGGATTGAAGCTCAAGGTTTGTAAGTGAAAATAAAACAAAGTAGAAGAGAGATTTGATTCAAAAACTTCAGAAATAAAATAGAGATTAGAGCACAAAAGATTGAGGGTAAAACACTTCTTTCAAGAATACTCAAACTTTAAAAACTTTATAATAGTTGTTGTAATTCACTTCAACCCCAACAACCCCTATATATAAGATTTAGGTAGGGATTAAAGGGTTAACTTCTATCTGGACTAAGCAGGTATAATTTGACCAAAATCTAGCCTAATTCACGTTTTAAGATAAAAACCACGTTTTGAAACAGGTCTAAAAAACTAGCTGTTTGGCAATAAATGCAGAGCATGGTCGACTGGCCGGTCGATCGATTTTCAAATATTATGACCATTTGCTGACTCTGATCGACCGCCCAGTCGATCGGCCCAAACTGAGAGTTTGTGTCTTTCGGTCGGTCGACCACTCGGTCGACCGTAATGGGGTCCGGTCGACCAGAGAACGTGTACACATGCACACCCCATAGGTCAGGACTGCGGTCGATCGCGCGGTCGACCGTTCTGACCTTAATAGAGCCGGTCAACCGCCCGATCGACCGCAACAGGTCATAAGCAGAAAACAGGTTAGAAATTTGATTTGAAGATATGTTATTTTTAAAGGAATTTTTGTAAAAGCTTTGTAAAATACAATAAGCTAAGTATGCATATACTGAAATAGGAATTAAAGTATTTTATCAAGAGTCAAAAATAATCTTTTAAAAACACGTGCAATTTTGTGTGTATAGGTTATTTGAGCTTCAATACTATATACTATTCTTTAAAAAACTAATGACACAATGATCCACAGTTAGGCGTCTATGAACCGCGTTGCTGAGCATAGAATAAGCTAGAGTCTCTTATCCTATAAGGGAGTCCTCTTGAGCCATCAACCTTATAACAAACCTGAAATACATACTAGAACCTCTATAAGTATCAAATAGCTTTTATATAGTTTGTTATGATCAAAACGCATAAACTGAAGAGTGTAACCTTTGGGCCAACACATCTTACCACTCGTTGGGTAGCTTTCTGACTCCCCTGGACCTTCATGTCCAGGTCTCAGAGCTGGGATAGACGTAGATCATTCTACTGAGGACCAAGCTTACTTTGCGGAGCAGGTGTAGATTATCAAAAAATCACTAGGATAAGGTCATCAGAAAGTAGAGTCCAAACTCCAAATACAAAGCTGCACAGCTACTAGCGCAGCATCAAGACGTGAAGGTTGAAACCCGCGTCTTAATAACCAAGACGCAAATCTCGAAAGTCGCGTCTTAGCACCACTGTAGTACCAAGACGCAAGGGTCGAAACCCGTGTCTCTACCTTACTACAATGGCCAAGATGCAGAACTTGGAACTTGCATCTCAGACATCCTACCTAGACGCAGAGTCTGAAGCCTGCATCTCACTTGAAGCTTAACGTAGAACTAGGAGTTCGCATTTCTCAAGCATTACTTCAGTGACAAAACGCGAGGCTCAAAGCCCGTATCTTGGTTATAATTGCCCTCATTATTGGGTCAATTACTGCCCACGAAATGAGGGAGTTAACCCCCATTATGGAGTATTTTTAAGGGACACTTTTACCCCCTAAAACCTCTATAAATAGTTCAGTTTGCTATGGAGGGAGGGTCGGAAAATTTTGGTTAGAAGAACTTCGGTCATAAGCCGTAGAAGGACCAAGATCTCCAGCTAAAAAAAAAGGAAGAGTTCAACTTTTCTAACAACTTACTGAGTTCAAGTTTGTTCTTATCTAAAGTCTCTTTGAGATTCTTGTTGGACAGAAGCTGTGTTATTTCGTTCACCATCCAAAGAGAAGATTCTCAAGAGGTTTTGATGCTCACCCAGTCAACAGAAAATAAGATTCACTTTCCGTCGCCACATCAAGAACCTGACATTAAACAAAGAGGAGATTTGAGCTTGAATATCTTTCCTGTCTTGTAATAGGATTATTGATCTGTTGCAATTTTCTTTACAATCAAATAAAGAATTTACACACGCCTTCAATTTTCCTACCAAACAAGAGATAGCGACTCCGTTGGGGACTACTTTCTCTACCGATGAGCAAGTCGTGGCGCAAGGTGACGTCACCTACATGGAAAAAATGGTCGAATCACTTGTCGTGGAGTTCAACCAAGCAAAGTATGAAGAGTTCCTCTCTTCTAGCTCTAAGAGCCCTAGGGCGCAGTGGTATCGCAAGGTCTTCTCAGGGACCCGCCTCAAGTCTGCTCTGAGGTCCCTTCAGATGCGACTGACAAGAAGAGTGCCATGGCTAACCACATCACATGTGACACCCGCGTCAACGTCTTCCACGAGACCCGTGAGGATAGCGTTGCTGATATTTAGCCTATTTATGCCCATCCTCTTCCTTAGTTTCAGGTTACCGGGGGTTCCCAGCAACCCGTACGGCGTAACCGAAACGCTGAACATCGACAGAGATGACGCGCGCATTAACTACAAGCGCAAGAAGCTGGAACAACCATTTGTCCAGCAAATACAGAACGCGAGGCTCAAGCCTGCGTCTCTTCTAATTTACGTCAGACACGTGAAGTCTGCCGTATGGAGACCAAAATGCGAGCCCAACAGGCTTGTGTTTCCGAGACTTCACTTCCCAAATGCGACGTTCAGCAGGGCGAGGGCTATGCTTCTTTTCAGAGACATGAGACCCGCGTCTTTACAACCAAACGCATAATTGAGAAAGTCTGCGTGTCTCAATTGTCGCTAACCAAATGCGACAATCAGCAACGTGAGGTCCGCATCTCTGCTCAGTAGAGGCACGAGACCAACGTTTCAAAGTCAAAACGCAAGAGCTGTGCCTGTTCTACACAACATGAGCTCCGCGTTTCTGAGCCCTAATTCTCGACGTAAGGGTGGCTCTCAGAAGCTGAAAAGCCCTCGACAACCTGAGGCCAATCTCTTTGATCCCCCTCTGACGGATCTAAGAGATTATTTGACAAAGAAAAGGAGTGCTAATCAGATCACTCTGTCTTGTTGCTGTGAACGGCTTATCACGATAATGCTCTCTGAATGCCGCTGCAGCTCACATGCAAGCAAATAGTTGGTATTCAGACGATTGACCTCGACCTCTCGATCAGCCAAGAGGTGTCGCTCCCACAGAAGGAAAGCCTTCTCTGACATATAGTACCCTGAAGTCACTGCAAAAATGACAAGCAGAAGTAGGAAAAAATAACCGGCGGTCAGCTCTGACGAGTCTGACACGGAACCAGAAGGAGTGTACCGGCATACTCGCACTTGGACTAGTGCGGTTGCCCCGATCAACTACAGTGCCCTATAGCTCGGGGCATTGAAGTAAGTGAATCACACTCTGCCATTGCAAAATCGCAGGCCTCGAACTCTTCTATAAAGAAGGAAGCCTTTACGTATATGACAAACACTCCTGAGGAGACGGCCAGACGCTTAGAACAGCAAGCCCAGGTCCAGAGGGAACAATTCGATATGATTCGCGCTCAACAAGAATCTATCGATACCCTCAAGCAGATGCTTGCACAATTGCTTGAAGACAAGAGGAAGTCAACCGACAAAGCTTCTTCTAAGAAGTCTAAAGGCAAACAGAAAGAAGGAGAAAGCTCATCTTCCGTAAATATCGAGGAGAAGGGGCAATCTAATTTCAAGTCGTCTAAATCCTCATCTAAAGAGGAAGGTAACCCGGAGAATGGGGGTATTCATTCTAAAAGAATGAGTCAATTGGAGCAGCGTCTGGAAGCCCTTACCAACCGGAAAGGCCTCCAAGAAGCAGGAGTGGTCCGGCCATATCTGGCTGAGTGGGACCTTGTTCCATACCCTCCTAAGTTCAAAGCTCCGAGCCTACAGTATTTCGACGGCAAAGGGTCACCGAACCAACATATCTACTACTTCAAGTCTCAGACAGAAAATGTTGTAGATAATGATGCCATCTTGGCACGTTTGTTCATCGGCACTCTAAAAGGGCTTGTCTTTGAATGGTTCATGAAACTCCCAGAAGGCTCCATCAAAAACTGGGGTGATTTGGAGAAGATCTTCCTGTCACGCTTCTTTGAAGATGACTCGAAAATTACAATGCCCACTCTCTTGGCAACAAAGCAGCAAAGAGAGAGTCAGTCAAAATATTTGTGAAGAGATTCAGAATATGGCTCTCTGATGTCTTAGTGGAATGACCCAGGCCACCCTGGTAGAAACATGTTGTCACAATCTATAAACTTCACTCCTAACCCAGATAGGAGTTGCTGAAAGCCGCATCTGAAAGCACTTGGTCCAGCAAGGTGAACAGGCTGAAGAAATTATCGCCAGGGTTAGGGCAGAAGAAAACAAACCCAGACCCAAAAGTCAACAAGGCGCGTGCCAGAAATATCTTTTCAATCGAAAAAAGGATACACTGGCGATAGAGGTAAAATCCTCCGTGAAATCTCAGCCAGGCAGAAGGGGAGGTTCTTCAAGTCAGCCATGCCCCAACAAGCAGTACGCTTTCAAGGACGAACACATCGATTCATTGTTCAAGTTGCTTAACAAGAGGAATGGATTGAAGCTACCTAAAGCTAGACGTCCTGAGGAAGTCGGCAAGTCCGAAAAATCTAACTACTGCCTGTATCATAGGATATTAGGGCACTCCACCAAGAGCTGTTTGTCTTCAAAGATATTCTTCAAGCTCTGATCGATGCATAAGTGCTAAAGCTCCGTCCAGAGCAGAAGAAAGTAACGGCTAATTTGATATCATTTCTTCAGTTTGAAAAACAACCCCAGCACTGTCCAGAGTAGTTCCCATCCCAAAAAGGAAACTAAGAATGATCAATTCGGACGCATTTCATCAATAGGAGAAAGATCTTGTACCTATCCCTATACCATAGGGAGAAATTATGTGGGTTCTGTTGGCCCAAAAGGTTACACTCTCCATTTGTTTAAGTTTTGATGATAACAAAACACATAGAAGCTATATGGTACTAATAATCTTGTTTAAGATGAGTTTCAGGTTTGTACTATTTATGATGGCCATTGCTTAGCTATTGCAAGATTTCCTAGGTTTATGGAGATAATACTGTTGGAACTTATTTCGATGAAGACGTTTGTGAAGATCAAATTCATTTGGAGCTCTAACACATGAAGAATCAAGAGTCCAACATGATCAAGATGTGCCAAGAAGAGTTGATAGAGTGTGGTTTGTAAAGTTGAAATAGCATGTAAAAGCCTTGACACAAACACACACTTCATTGGTCAATTAGTCGACTTGAAGTCCATTATAAGTCGACTAACCAATGTGTAGTCGACTAACCCAGTTACCCAAGTCGACTAATCCTGTGTCCTGAATCTGACCCAACTCTCTGTTTGATTATTAGTCGACCGACAGTCAATATAGTCGACTAATAGACTTTTCTAGTCGACTAATCCAAGTCCCCTAGTCGACTAATCCCTGGTCAAGTCGACTAATTGTTAGTTACAGTCGACTTGAAGTAGTTATTCTGAAACTGTTCTTCCAACGTACACTGACCTAGTCAACTTATAGCCAAACCTAGTCGACTAATAGAAGGAATTTTGCCTAGGTTAGTCGACTAACTCAAAAAGCAAGTCGACTAATAGGCAGTTCTGACTGTTGGACAGTTTCTGACTGTTGGTCTTTTGTGCAACGAATTCAAACGTCCCTATCATTTGAATTGCACCAATAACTCCCTAACTAACCCTAGTCTTCACCTATAAATAGGGAAGTTATATCAAAGGCCAATTACCAAGAGATTTTATCAGTTTTCCAAAGCCAAAAATCTGCAAACCTGAAAACTGTTTTTCCCACTTCAGTTCTTCACCAAAAGACATTTCCATTGTGAAGATTCTCTGAAGTTCTTATTTCCTATACTGAACCTTGTCCACATACACATTCAGTACCAAGGCTATAGGAAAAGTATTGTAATTCTCAAAGCAAATCATTGTACACGGGAGGCTTCTTGGTTGTAGAGGCAAGTTGTACAAGGTGAAGGTATTCTCTTGGTGGAAGAGAAGGTGTTCTCTTGGATGTAGAGAAGGTGTACACATTTGGCGAAGGGGATTTGTCAAGTGGTGTGCATGGTATATTGATTTTGGGTGACAAAATCAAGGTTAAAGGAAAATCTCAAGCGGGTGGCTTGGGGACTGGATGTAGGTCACAAGGACCGAACCAGGATAAATCTCTCTTGTTTACGTTTGTACATTTTCTGAGATTTGATTTCCTTTTGCAAGTTACTTCTTTGATTAACGATTAATCCTTCTTGTTTAGTGTTATGTTGACTTGTGTATTTTAGATCATTGTTGCCAACAGAGATAGTTCCGCATTTGTCATTATCTTAGGGACCAACAAATACGGCAAATGGCGCAAGAGGAAGTGTTCATAGAAGAGAAGGCTCTTGCATGGCTCAGGACTTCATTGTGGCTCAGAGACTTCATTAGTTTCATTTTTTAGCTTTATAGTTTGTTAAAGAATAGTGAATAGGTTTGAAGCTCAAATTCCTATACACAAGTTTTTGCGCACAAGACTTTTCTAAAAATTTCTCCTATACTTATATACAAAATATTTTTAAATATATTTTATTACTCACAAACTTCATTTTACTTAGTATACCTAGTCTTAATCAAAAATATTTTGAAAACTATCAAAATCTCTTCAAATCCTTTCCCAAAATCCAACTTTTGACCTGTTGCGGTCGACCAGCTCTGTTTCAGGTCAGGTCGGTCGATCGACCGGTCGACCGGACTTCTGACCGTTAGGTGCGTGCATGTGTGCACGTTTCCCGGTCGACCGGGCGGTCGATCGGACCCCATTTCGGTCGATCGACCATCGGCCGACTGAAAGTCATCAACTCTCTATTTGTTTCAGTCGACCGGGCGGTCGACCGTGGGCCTGCAACGGCTTTATTTTTTGAAAACCCAGTCGACCGGCCGGTCGACCGAGGCTGTATTTCAACCTTAATGGCTATTTTTTTTAAAACACGTTTTTAATGGGGTGTGTTGTCTCTAAACGAGCTTAGGGGCTGGTTTCTAGGTCAAATACTTCCTAATTACTTATTATACTTGTTTACCCTTTAATCCCTAGCTCTATCCTATAAATAGGGTTGATTAGGGTTATGGTTTTTACAACAAGCTTTTGCAAAAATACTCAAGTTTAAAAGTTCTCAAAAGAAGTTTTCGTTCTCTTTTTTTGTGCTGAAAAATCTCTCATTTCTGAAGTTTTTGATTCTAAACTCTCTTCAAATTCATTTTCTTTTTTCACTTACAATACTTGAGCTTCAATCCTATACATTGTTCTATAGGGTTTTTGTAAGGGAAAAAGATTTTTCAAAAGAGGGTTTGTGGTCTTTTGATCACCAAGAGATACTTGTACTTGAGATTGAGGAGTTGGGTACTCCGGTGTGGTTGTAACTCTTTGTGAAGTTATAGTGGTTGGAAATCCTTCTGGGTGAAGGCGGGGACGTAGAGCTGGGTGCTCGAACCTCGGAAAAATTCTCTGTATTTGCGATTGGTTTACTTGCTTTAATTCCTTACTTTATATTCATTGCAATATTCACTTGTTTCATATTCATATTGTCGATCAATACTCATACAATAAGATTACACTACGCACCTCAAACTCTTATCTAGAGAAATCACAAGGAAGGAGTTCAGAGCCCTTCACGGGGTATTCGGCTTCTAGTCTTGTTTTGAGTGATCGTTACATCACAACTTTTTAATTTGTGCATTGATTAGCATTATCACCTATTCACCCCCTCTAGGTGATTTCAATTGGTATCAGAGCTAGGACTCTAGTTTTTGGCTTAACAACCTTAGAGAGATCCTAAAATTTGCTAATCACTATTTACATACTTTCATTCATATACTAGTAAAAATAGCCGACAACATTAAGACCCTCCTAAATTTGATGGACTAAACTTCCCCATTTGGAAAGTTAAGATGACTATCTTTCTACAATCCCTAGGTAGTTTAGTTGCTAAATCCTTGACCAAACCTTATAGTAGACTCGAAAGTGAGGAGAGCACTTGGTCCGAGTTTACTTCCAAGGAATATGAGGCTAATTCTAAGGCTCAAAATTCCCTTCTCACCGCCTTGAATGAGGATGATCTAACACGGGTTATACATTGCCAATTCGCCTATGAGATTTGGCAACACTTATTGGTCACTCATGAGGGGACATCACAAGTCAAGAGAGCTAAAATAGATCTCTTGTGTTCCCAATATGAAAGTTTTAAAATGCTTGAAGATGAGTCTATTGATACTATGATTACCAAGTTTATTAAGATTACTAATGCTCTTTCTTCTCTAGGTGATGATATAAGTAACGACCAAAAGGTGCGCAAAGTGATTCGAGCTCTTCCTTTGTCATGGGAGATCAAGGCTACCACCTTAAAGGAGTTGAATGATAAAGATGAGATGGATCTCGTAAGTCTTATTGGAAACCTAAAGACTCATGAGATGGAGAAGAAGGCAAGAGAAGAAGCGGTACCTCAAAAGAAGAAGTCCATAACTTTCAAGTCTTCCTCTTCCAACTATGATGATGAAGAAGATGAAGAAGATGATGAAGAGCTATCTCTCTTTGTGAGAAATGCAAAGAGAATATACCGCAGGAATAAGCTTAATTATAGAAGACAAATGGAAGGCAAAGAGGAGAAAAGAATCATATGCTACAACTGTCGGAAACCCGGTCACATCATGGCCGATTGCCCCGATTTCAAGAAAAAGATGATCTCCTCCTTGAAGCAAAAGAGGCCGATTGAAAAGAAGGTATATAAAGCTACTTGGGATTCGGAAAGTGAATTTGAAGATGAGGTCGACACGGCAAATATGTGTTTCATGGCAAACACACCCAAGGTAACTTCTCAACCACTTGATGTTGAAAATGAAATAAGTAAAGAAATGCTAGATCATGCTTTTATTGAACTTTCAGAAAGTTATGATGATAAAAAGATAGAATGTTCTAAATTGAAAAAGGAAATTGAGTTACTTAAAAATCAACTTGTAATTATTTCAAAGAAAAGGAAGAAATTTCTTCTAATCTTGTTTCAACTAAAAGAGAATTTGATGCTTATAAAGTTGATTGTAAAGCTAAATTTCCAAAAAATGATGAAAATGAATTATCCTTGTTAAAGGTTAAAATAAATGATTTTGGAAATATTTTAAAAGATTGTGCTTTTAATACTAAGAAATTAGAGGAAATGTTTTCAAAAAAGCACACTCCACATGATAAGAATGATAAAACAACTCATATTAAAACTACTCATGCCTGAAAAAAACATGTTCATAAGCTACACACTCATTATGCATTTAAATATGGAAGAGTTTATAGATGTACTTATTGTGGTCGGAATGGCCATTTAGCTAAATTTTGCTATGATCAAATAAATAAGACAAATAATCTTGTGTGGGTTCATGACACTAACACTTTAGGACCCAAGAAAATATGGGTACCAAAATCAAGTCCTAAATTATTTGATGTAGGTACACACCAAGGCTCCAAGACGTAAGGAGCGGTGGTACCTTAATAGTGATTGTTCAAGACATATGACATGGGATATCAACAACTTCACAACCCTATCAAGGTACATTGAAGGTGGCACCATCACCTTCGGAGATGACTCCAAGGGTACCATCATCGGTATAGGTAACATTCAAATTGGTGCATCTCCTTTAATAGAAAATGTTATTCTTGTTGATGGACTTAAACATAACTTGCTTAGTATAAGTCAACTTTGTGATCGTGGTCTTAAAGTTGTATTTGATGATTCTTCTTGCAAAATTTTTGATTGTAAAACCAATGATCATATTCTCACCGATTTTCATGATAATAATGTCTATATCATAGACATACTTAATTTGGATTGTTCTACTAAATGCTTGAATGCTTTTGATGAGGTTTCTTGGCTTTGGCATAGAAGATTAGGACATGCATCTTTTGATCATCTTACTAGAATTAATTCTAAGGAATTGGTGAAGGGTATTCCTTACTTGAAGTTTGAGAAAGACCGTATTTATAGTGCGTGCCAACTTGGGAAACAAACCAAGTCTTCCTTCAAACCAATCAAGGATATCATGTCAACTAGGCCATTAGAATTAATTCACATAGATCTTTTTGGACCAACTAAAACTAAAAGCTTAAATGGAAGTAGATATGTATTTTTTTTAGTTGATGATTTTCCCGGTTCACTTGGGTTTTCTTTCTGGAACACAAAGATCAAACTTTTTCGCATTTTAAGATTTTTCGAAAAAGGGTTGAAAAAGAAAATGGTTTTTCGATTTTAAAAATAAGAAGTGATAGAGGTGGTGAGTTTGTTAACCAACTCTTCATGACTTATTGTGATGAAAGGGAATTAAGCATGAAATGTCATGTCCTAGAACTCCACAACAAAATGGAGTAGTAGAAAGGAAGAATAGAACTCTTCAAGAAATGGCTAGGACTATGATAAGTGTATATGGGCTCCCTCAATATTTATGGGCCGAGGGCGTAAACACCGCATGCTACATATCAAATCGTATTTATTTGTATAAAAATACTTTCAAAACTTCTTTGAAATTTATCATTTAAGAAAACCAAATGTTTCATACTTTAAAGTTTTTGGATGCAAGTGTTTTGTTTTGAATACTAAAGATAATTTGGGTAAATTTGATGCTAAGGCCTATGAAGATATATTTGTTGGATATTCTAGTACTAGCAAAACTTATAGAGTATTCAATAAATCCACTCTTACTATTGAAGAATCCATGCATGTTAAATTTGAAGAATCTAATGTTGTTGTTGAGAATGCTGTAGAATTTGATTCATTAGGTGAGGACATGGAGAAAATATCCTTGAAGGACTCACCCATTCAAGAAGAAAAGCAAGAACCCATTTGTGAAGTTCAAAAGGATGAAGTGGAGAATTCTCAACCACTTCCTAAAGATTGGAGATACGCTACAAATCATCCCAAGGATCTCATCTTAGGTGATGTATCTAAAGGGTAACAACTCGCTCCAAACTCCATGAATTGTATGGTAATTTTGCATTCATTTCTCATTTTGAACCCAAAAACATCCTCAAAGCCGAGGGTGACTCATATTGGTTGCTAGCCATGTAAGAAGAGCTCAATCAATTTGAGCACAACCAAATTTGGCACCTTGTTCCTGGGCCCCACGATAGACCAATAATTGGTACTAAGTGGATTTTTAGGAATAAGATGGATAAGTCAGGAAATATTATTAGGAATAAAGTTAGGTTAGTGGCCCAAGGTTACACTCAAGTTGAAGGAATTGACTTTGAGGAGACCTTTGCACCCGTAGCACGGCTTGAAGCCATACGGATTATACTAGCTTATGCATCTTTAAAAATTTTAAACTTTTCAAATGGATGTAAAAAGTGCATTTTTAAATGGTTTTATAAATAAAGAAGTTTATGTTGAACAACCTTCCGGTTTTATTGATCATATTCATCCTAATTTTGTTTTCAAACTTGATAAAGCTTTGTATGGTTTAAAGCAAGCTCCTAGAGCTTGGTATGAAAGGCTTTCTAGTTTTCTTCTTTCAAATGATTTTGTTAAAGGCAAAGTAGGCACAAAATTATTTACTAAGCATGTTGATAGTGACATTCTTATAGTGCAAATTTATGTTGATGATATAATTTTTGGTTCTACTAATGAGTTTCTTTGCAAGGAGTTTGAAAAGTGTATGCAACGTGAATTTGAGATGTCTTTAATGGGTGAATTAAATTTCTTTCTTGGACTCCAAATCAAGCAAATGTGGGATGGGATATTCATATGTCAAGCCAAGTACTCAAAGGAACTCATGAAGAAATTTGGACTTGAAGGTTCGAAAATTTGCAACACTCCCATGGCAACTACCACCAAGCTTGACAAGGATGACCAAGGTAAATGTGTTGATATTAAGTTATATAGAAGCATGATTGGTAGTTTGTTGTATTTAACGGCTAGTAGGCCGGATATCATGTTTAGTGTGTGTCTTTGTGCAAGATTCCAATCGTGTCCTAAAGAGTCTCATCTTATTGCGGTAAAACGCATCATTTGTTATATTAAGGGCACTATTGGAATGGGTCTTTGGTATCCGAAAATCGTAGATTTTTTAATAACGAGTTTTTCGGATGCCGACTATGCGGGTTGTAGAGTGGATAGAAAGAGTACTAGTAGAACATGTCAATTTCTTGGTAATTATCTTGTTTCATGGTCCTCTAAGAAACAAATTTGGTAGCCCTCTTAACCGCCGAGGCGGAGTATGTTGCGGCGGGGGCTTGCTGTGCACAAGTCCTTTGGATGAAACATACTCTCCTTGATTATGATTTGCATTATGATCATATAAAATATTTTGTGATAATACTAGTACATTCATATGACTAAGAATGCAAATCAACACAGTAAGACCAAGCACATTGAGATTAGATATCACTTTCTTAGAGATCATTTTGAGAAAAGTGATATAGAGATTGATTATGTTTCTTCAGATTTGCAACTTGCTGATATTTTCACTAAACCACTTGATTTTAATAGATTTTCCTTTATATGTGGTAAACTTAATGTTTGTGTTATTGAATAAAAATGTTTTTCTTGTTTATTTATCCCTTTTTGATGTATGACAAAAAGAGGGAGAAATATGGGTATGATGCGTTCTTGTATATGAGTTCTAAAACATGAGTTTATATTATATGGTTTTGCAAGTGTTTTATGTCTCATGGTCTTTTGCTTGCTATTTCAAAAATTCAAATTATTTGCTTTTATGGTTTTTGCAATTCAAATTACTTTTACTTGTTTAATATAGCATAATTTGAGGGAGAGTTTTACTTCTTTCTTTATATCTTTTTTGATATAGCCTATATGTTTTGTCATCATCAAAAAGGGGGAGATTGTTGGCCTAAAAGGTTACACTCTCCATTTGTTTAAGTTTGATGATAACAAAACACATAGAAGCTATATGGTACTAATAATCTTGTTTAAGATGAGTTTCAGGTTTGTACTATTTATGATGGCCATTGCTTAGCTATTGCAAGGTTTTCTAGGTTTATGGAGATAATACGGCAAATGGCGCAAGAGGAGATGTTCATAGAAGAGAAGGCTCTAACATGGCATTGCATGACTCAGGACTTCATTGTGGCTCAGAGACTTCATTAGTTTCGTTTTTTAGCTTTATAGTTTGTTGAAGAATAGTGAACAGGTTTGAAGCTCAAATTCCTATATACAAGTTTTTGCGCACAAGACTTTTCTAAAAATTTCTCCTATACATATATACAAAATATTTTTAAATATATTTTATTACTCACAAGCTTCATTTTACTTATTATACCTAGTCTTAATTAAAAATATTTTGAAAACTATCAAAATCTCTTCAAATCCTTTTCCAAATCCAACTTTTGACCTGTTGCGGTCGACCGGGGCGGTCGACCGGCTCTGTTTCATGTCAGATCGGTCGACTGACCGGTCGACCAGACTTCTGACCGTTGGTGCGTGCATGTGTGCACGTTTCCCGGTCGACCGGGCGGTCGACCGGACCCCATTTCGGTCGACCGACCCTCGGCCGACTGAAAGTCATCAACTCTCTGTTTGTTTCGGTCGACCGGGCGGTCGACCGTGGGCCTGCAACGGCTTTATTTTTTGAAAACCCGGTCGACCGGCCGGTCGACCGAGGCTGTATTTCAGCCTTTACGGCTATTTTTTTAAAACAAGTTTTTAATGGGGTGTTTTGTCTCTAAACGAGCTTAGGGGCTGGTTTCTGGGTCAAATACTTCCTAATTACTTATTATACTAGTTTACCCTTTAATCCCTAGCTCTATCCTATAAATAGGGTTGATTAGGGTTATGGTTTTTACAATAAGCTTTTGCAAAAATACTCAAGTTTAAAAGTTCTCAAAAGAAGTTTTCATTCTCTATTTTTGTGCTGAAAAATCTCTCATTTCTGAAGTTTTTGATTCTATACTCTCTTCAAATTCATTTTCTTTTTCCACTTACAATACTTGAGCTTCAATCTTACACATT
Organism: Agave tequilana; assembly: GCA_038442645.1. Lineage (NCBI taxonomy): Eukaryota > Viridiplantae > Streptophyta > Magnoliopsida > Asparagales > Asparagaceae > Agave > Agave tequilana. The sequence goes on along the minus strand of JAVJIF010004131.1, from coordinate 65,975 downwards.
GTTCTATAGGGTTTTTGTAAGGGAAAAAGATTTTTCAAAAGAGGGTTTGTGGTCTTTTGATTACCAAGAGATACTTGTACTTGAGATTGAGGAGTTGGGTACTTCGGTGTGGTTGTAACTCTTTGTAAAGTTATAGTGGTTGGAAATCCTTCTGGGTGAAGGCGGGGACGTAGAGCTGGGTGCTCGAACCTTGGAAAAATTCTCTGTGTTTGCGATTGGTTTACTTGCTTTAATTCCTTGCTTTATATTCATTGCAATATTCACTTGTTTCATATTCATATTGTCGATCAATACTCATACAACAAGATTGCAATACGCACCTCAAACTCTTATCTAGAGGAATCACGAGGAAGGAGTTCAGAGCCCTTCACGGGGTATTTGGCTTCTAGTCTTGTTTTGAGTGATCGTTGCATAACAACTTTTTAATTTGTGCATTGATTAGACTTATCACCTATTCACCCCCCTCTAGGTGATTTCAGGTTCATCCCGACCTTGTGGATGGCCAACAGTGGACTACTGTTACCAACAGGAAGTCTAAAAGTAAGGCGAAAGCTTCATCCTGCAATGTGGTGTGTGCTTCTTCCCGAGAAGCAGAAATCGATGTTCCCTCACTAACCAATTCAGGAGAGGAAACAATCGTCCTTGCCGCAGAGCTCAATAAACTACTCTTCGAGTCAGTCGTATTTAAAGAAGTACGATGAGATGGTGGGAAGCCCTCCTAAACCTATGAAGCAACCTATATAGAGGCAGAAAGAGCTTCAGTTTTCTAAGGCTCTCCCAAAGAACAACGCGGAGGAATTTCCAACACCTTACCACTTTGACGTCCTGGCTCAACTGGCCAATATCCCGGCCAGAATCACCCTTTACGAGCTCCTGAGACTATAAAAATAAACAAGAGAAGCTCTGAGGGAAGCCCTAGCTGATGCTGAGGTCTTCATGGCTCAGATCCCGTCTGGATCACAAGAGGAAGATGAAGAGGACTGCCACCATGCCTCTCAAAATGCCCTCTGTATCACCTTCACGTCAGATGACATGCAGGTCAAGGGGAAACATGAGCTGCCCCTGTACTTCACAGGGTTTATTGGATCGTCTGAAGTGAGCTACATTCTGATAGATCTAGGATCCGCGTTGAGCATCATGCCTCGCTGGGTCATGCAGCACTTAGGGATCCGCACCTACCGATTGAGCGCCACCCAAACTACCATCTATGGTTTCAACGCCAATGGTACACGCTCAATGGGGAAGATTAAACTCAAATGTCAGATTGGGGACTTGAGATATGAAGTGACATGCAATGTAATCGACGCTGACACTTTGTACAATTTGCTACTCGGACGACCATGGATTTATCGTAATTTCATCGTCCCCTCTACTCTCCATCAAGTCATGAAATACATCGACAAAAGTGGGAAAGTCTGAATGTTGATTACCGAAAGGCATCCGTTCAAGGGGTAGAGAATGATTTCACGGACTCCCTCCTATACCAGGATTCTCTGGAGATGAATGAAAATCCACAGCCAGAGGAACCAGCCTCTGGTAATGAAGCTGACACTGAGCCAGAGGCGGAAGATGGATGTATCTGGGAATTAAATCCACTTGTAACGAGCATTAATAAGCTCGTTGTTAATAACACCGCTGATGATGTAGGCGAGTGGTATGTTAATGAAGAGTTGAATTTGGCATACTTTTTTGTGTTTTCTTCTAATTCAGTGCCATCAGACACTAGTATTGAGGTGGATAATGACCCTTGGTCGGCAATGGATGCTCGACACATTGCATGTACTAATGAAGTCATCCCTCAAAACGTACCAACATGTTGGTGATGCGTAAGAATCAATATTCATGGTCCCAACAAAACGCAAAAGCCAAAAACCAATTCTTTTCAGAAGAATTAAGTCCGAATTGATGTCTCACGAAGACTCAGAAAGTGAGAACGAATCCCCTCAGTTCTCTTATTATGAGCCAAATTTGCTTAGAATGATGGAGAGCATGGGGTATGATCTAACAAATGGTTCTGGTTTGAACTTCGGCAAAGGAAGAAGAACACTACTTCCATCTTTCGTTCCGAAAGGGAAGACCCCTGATTATTATCACCGAACTTGCAGGGGTTGGGCTATGTGTCAACTCCGATCTCATCAGCCTCTGAGTCTAAAGAGTCATTGTACCATAATTACTCATCGGGCACGTCATCGTGGGAATTGGATGTTAGTGTCGGTAACATCTTCGGAGAACTTTCAGTAAACACGGTTTCAACAAGCCACCTGGAAGACGGAGATGAAGAAATGATCCAGTCTGATACAGATTTTGGATCAAACACCTAAACACTCTCTGGGATATTCTCTTCGAACAATGCGAATCACCCACGGAAGATAAGGTGACCCAGATTAATCTGAGAGATGAGACTAATCCTAAGCCCATCTTTATAAGTGAAAGCCTATCACCCTCCGAGAAAGAAGATTAATATCTCTTGTGCGAGAGTATATAGATGTTTTCGCTTGAAATTATGAGAACATGCCTAGACTTGATCCCCCAGTGGCTATGCATCGCCTTTAAAATTAATTCAGACATGAAGCCAATAAAACAACAGCAGCGACGGTTTCGTCCAGAAATAATGGAAGCAATCCAGTCGGAAGTCAAAAAGCTTATAGACTCTGGCTTCATTAGGGAGGAGCAACACCCTGATTGGGTAGCCAATATCGTCCCCTTTAACGGGAAGATCCAGATTTGCATCGATTTTCGCGATCTAAATGAGGCTTGTCCCAAAAACGAATTCCCTCTCCCAATCACGGATGTCATGATCGACAATAACTTGTGAGTTTGAACGAATGTCCTTTATGGACGAATTCTCAGGGTGCAATCAAATCAAAATGTACCCTGATGATGAAAAACATACTTCTTTTAGGATACCATTGGGGGTATATTGCCATACTGTCATGCCTTTCGGACTAAAGAATGCAAGGGCAACATATCAGAGAGCTATGAATGAATTTTTCATGAAAACATGCGTAACAGTGGAATGGTACGTCGACAACATTGTAGTGAAAAGCCGCACGAAGGGAGACCAAATAGCAGATTTGAAGACAGCTTTGAAATTATGCGGGCACATCAATTGATAATGAACACCCAAATCTTTCCTGGGGGTTGCCAGCCGTAAATTCCTAGGGTTTGTGGTGACATCCAAAGAAATTCACCTAGACCCAGAAAAATTCCATGCCGTCCAAGAGATGTAACCTCCAGGACTCTCAGAGAGCTTAGAAGATTGCAAGGGCGACTAGCGTACATCCAGAGGTTTATCTCAAATCTCTCCGGAAGATGCCAACCCTTCACCAAATTAATGGAGAAGGGCGTCTCATTCATTTGGACGATGCTTGCCAACAAGCGTTCGAGGAAATCAAACGATACCTCACGCAACCCCGTCCTTACAGTTCTGATTTCAGGAAAACCTTTCCTGATATATGTTCGAGCGATGGATCATTCCTTAGGAGCTTTACTGGCCCAAAATAATGATCAGGGACACGAGCAGGTAATGTACTATCTGAGCAGAACCATGATCGGAGCCGAACATCGGTATAACCCGATCGAAAAGGAATGTTTGGTGTTGGTGTTCGCCATCCAGAAAATACGACACTACTTGGTGGGCCAGACTATAAATGTCATATCAAAAGTCAACCCTTTGAGGTTGCTCATGACGAAGCCATTGTCACTAAATGGTAGACTAGCAAAATGGGTCATACTGCTCCCCCAATATGAGATGCACTTTCTACGACAAAAACCCGTGAAGGGACAAGCGGTGGTAGATTTCCTGGCTGAACATCCAGATCCGAGAGTGATCGAACTTTACGAGGATCTCCCAGGTGAGGTCGCTAAAGTTTGTCTGACCCAGACATCTTTTAAAGGATAGATGTGGCAACTATTCTTTGACGGTGCATCGAAAACAGGTCCGCAAGGGCATGTCATAGCAGGAGTGGGGGTAGTACTGGTTTCCCCAGAGAACTACATGATCCCTCATGCATTCTCATTAACCGAGCCATACTCCAACAATATAGCGGAATACAATGCTCTCTTGATCGGAATGTAAATCGCCGATGAGATTGGCGTTAAAAATCTCGAAGCATACGGTGACTCTAAACTCATCGTTAACCAAGTTCAAGGGGAGTACGAAGTCAGGCATGAAGACTTAGTACCATATTTCAACGCAACTATCTTTATGGCTGAGAGGTTTGGAAACTTTTACGTCGACCACGTACCACGCCAGCAAAATGCGCATGCAGATACACCGGCATCTCTCGCTGCCTCCTTTGCCCTTCAAGTTGGAGTAGTAGAGAAAATACTTATCTACAGCTATGATTTGTATTGCCCAAGAATCTTTTTGAAGATCACTAAAAGCCGATAGAAGACTGTCAAGCCAAAGAAGCTCTAGTGACTTCAGCAGGTCCAAAGCCTAGGGATTGACGATTTCCGTACATCGACTATGCAATGTATGTCATCCTTCCTGAGGATCCAAAAAGAGGTGGCTGCCATTAGAAAGAAAGCCCCTAAATTCTACTATAATGCGATCACGTGAACACTGTATCGCTGATCGCATGATGGGATCCTCCTCCGCAATCTGTCACAAAAGAAGGCACAGGAAGTATTCAAAGAAGCGCATGATAGCATGTGTGGAGCTCATCAGCTTGGTCCGAAACTTGGGGATCGACTCTGAAGATTGGGATATTATTGGCCTAAGATGATCCCTGGTGCCCTCACTTACGCTAAACGATGTCACGCCTGTCAGGTCCATTGTAGCTTCATCCATCAAGCACCAGGATATCTTTGCTGTATAACCTTAACCTGGCCACTTGAGGTGTGAGAAATTGACGTGGTCGACCATATCAGCCCACCTTCATCCAAAGGACATCGGTTCATCTTACCTATAACTGATTACTTCTCTAAATAGACTGGGGTTATTCCTTGAGGGAGGTAAAAGCTTCTGACGTGATCAAATTTGTTAAACATCACGTTATTTACCGCTTTGGTGTGCCACAATGGATCATTCATGACAATGGGTCCCAGTTCGTCCGTCAAGCTTTTCAAAGGTTCTGCGACAAGTTCAGGATCTAGAGTGTGTCTTCAACAGCATACTATCCAGCCGCTAACAGCCTTGTAGAAGCTTTCAACAAGACTATTGGAAAACTTCTTAAGAAATTCGTCTCAAAAAGTCAATGTGACTGGGACGAAAAGTTAGGTGAATGCTTATGGGCCTATCGCACGACGGTTCGAACCCCAACGAAAGCTACACATTCTCCTTGGTATATGGGTGTGAAGTCGTACTCCCATTAGAATGTCCAGATTCCATCTCTACGCGTCACCTTGACGACAGAGATGACAAATGAGGAGAAGCATCGACTGCGACTCCAAGAGCTGGAGGCTTTGGATGATAAACGCTTGCAAGCTCAACAGCAAATCGAGCTCTATCAAGCTCGAATTACCAGAGCCTTCAATAAGAAAGTCAAGGAGCGGACTTTCAAGAAAGGTGACCTTGTCTTAGCCATCAGAAGATCTATGGTGATGACGCATAAGACCAAAGAAAAATTCTAGCCCAAATGGGAAGGACCATTTGTAGTAGAGTTGGTTTACTCAAATGGAGATATCGCCTTATAACCCCAGACGGTGATACGATTATGATGCCAATTAACAGCAAATTCTTGAAGAAATACTATCCTTGATAGCATTCTTCTCTTGATCAGGTTAATACTACACCTCTGATCAAAACTCCAAGATGTTTGGAGGAACACCAAAGAAACGCTCCTTTCTTCCTCCACTGGATCACATCACAGTCGATCATCGTCAAACTAATCAAGCACTGGTTACATTATGATGCATGATGTAAAATTTGAAGAAGAAACAAAATGCAAAATTTTAGTTTTAGCTTAGTTACTCTTCTATTGACATCCGACGCCTCGACTGCTAAGGATAGAGGAAAATGTTGGCTTTTAATTCCAACATAAGTCTTCGACAACTCATTATGCTGAGAGAAATAGTATGGCTAACCCAACTCAAGCAGTAGTTGGTAAAGGCACACTAAATCGGTTAATAGCTGAGGGTTTGCTAAAAATCCTAAGGGACTTGGTCCCATCCTCTCCTCTAAAATCTCCTACCAATTATCACCCACAGAATGGTAGGGTCACAAAAATGTCTGTGTTCATCTCACTAATGAAATGAACTGGGACTTGTTATGTTAACAATAAACCTCTGACAAACCAGATTTTTAAATCCCTAATGGATTCAGTCAAGTTAATATTAAACCTCTGACAACAAAACTCATTAAAATCCTCGCTGTTATGTTAATACAACACCTCTAACGGTGAATCTCCCATGTCCCAGGAAATCAACGATTGTCACATTAATATCAAAACTCTGACAGTTCATTTTACTTTCCACCCAAGATCTCCTACCAATTCTCTTCCATAGAGTGGTAGGTCCACAAATGCAATCATTGCTATGTAAACACCACACCTCTGACAATGAAAATTTTCAATACTCCCCAACGAGTACAAACTTCACTTATCTCTCCTCTACATGGAGTAGCGAGTTCTCAAAATTGCTCCTATCGCAAACTAATTCTTGTCAAGTTAAAATTAAACCTCTGACATTTCAAATTCTACTTGTCAATTCTCATCAATAGAATAACAAGTCCTCAAAATTGCTCCTATCGCAAATCAATTCTTGTCAAGTTAAAATTAAACCTCTAACATTCCAAATTTTACTTTTCAATTCTCATCAATAGAATGACAAGTCCTCAAAATTGCTCCTATCACAGACCAATTCTTGTCAAGTAAAATTAAACATCTGACATTCTAAATTTCACTTGTCAATTTTCATCAATAGAATGACAAATCCTCAAAATTGCTCCTATCACGAATCAATTCTTGTCAAGTTAAAATTAAACCTCTGACATTCCAAATTTCACTTGTCAATTCTCATCAATAGAATGACAAGTCCTCAAAATTGCTCCTATCGAAAACCAATTCTTGTCAAGTTTAAAATTACACTCTGACAAATTACTGTTAAGTTTAACACCACACCTCTAATAGTGATTAAGTTGCTACCTAGTTCAATATTAAACCTCTGACAGTCACTTTCCCTCGGGCTTCCATATCGAAGCTGAGATGAGCGATGCTAAGTTTAACATCACACCTCTAGCGTCCAGTTCATAGCAAAGTTCATTAATACACCTATGATAATGACTTCCCCTTGAACTTCCCTCTTGAAGTCGAAATGACTGTGACGTTTCAAAGTTCATGAAAAACTCCATCGTTTTTGAATCACGTACAAGTTATAAACCTAAACTTGCTAGAATCTTTTTAACAAAGTGTGTAGTGGCAAGTATAGGATTGAATCCACAGAGATTTGTTCTTGAAATTTTAGTTATTTAAAATCTCACTTTTATCTTATTCTAGTTGAGAAATCCCTTAGATGAAGGTTGATATTTTGATTTTTACAAAATTAAATAAATAAATAAAGATCTTGTAGAAGAAATCAAAAATATTAATAAAGTAAAAGAAAAATAAAAATATGAAGAATGCAAAAGAAGAAAGAAATACTAACCTTTTTGCGAAGATTTGAATAACCAAAATAAAAAAGAAATTAAGAGATTGGTACGAAGGGAAGAGAAGATGAACCAGTGAACTTGTTTCTTGTTGTCGCCTTGTTGTCTCCCTCCTCCAAGCGATGCTGAAAACAAAAGAAGCTAATAAAAAAAAGAGATGACTTCATGGAATAAAATATGCAAGAAAAGAATAGCATTAAAAAAAAAATAATAAAGAGAAAATTAAATAAAGACTTAGACTGAACGCTACAAGATCATGAAGAAAAGTTCTGAATTTTATTCAATAAGTATCAAACACAAAGCCTTTGATCCTCTCCAATCTCGCATTACAACGCTCAAATTCTTTTTTCTGGCTTTTCAACTCTCTAGTGTACCCCCTCTCTCTCAATGAATACAGGTATTTATAGAAAAATAGTGATAAGAGAGAGCTAGGGAGATAGGAAGCGTTGGCTATTTTTGAATTTCAATCTTCCCTTATCTCCAAACTTGATTTATTCAGAATTCTGATCTGCAGCTTATTGGCGTGTTGATTGTTAAATATTTCTTATCAGATAATAGAATTCAAAACAGTGATCGACATAAGAATTGTAGCCCTTTAAATCTTCTTTCTGTATCATCTTGAATCATCAGATTTGAGATTCAGTAGCGAAAGTTATGATTAAAATGCTAAATTGTATCCAGCCTGAATTCGAATCTAAATTGCTTCATCTCCTCTGTTGATCTTCTCTCTATCTATTTATCCTCAACAAGCCCAATAGGGTCTTTAAAAATTCATTTTTCTTTTAAATTTTTATAGTATTATCTTATCTGGTAAATCCATTCCTCAGATAAGATGACTAAAGATTCTCTAAATTTAAGTCGATTCCTGTTTGATTTGAACTTTTGGGTTTGTTTGGATAGGATTCATGTTTATCTTCTCTTTATCATCCTGCAAGGATTAGGACATTAAGATAAGTTAGTTTGTAATAATTTATTACAGAATATATATAGGAATGTAATAATGTTTATGCAATATATGTGTCCAAACAATGACCAATGCCAAGTTGAAAATTACACCTCTAGCATTACCTTCACTGTCAAGTTTAACATTACACCTATGACAGTGATGTTTTCAGTCTTCCCAAATGAAACTAAAACTTCCGTTAAGCCAAGTTAATATCACACCTCTATCTTACATTTCTGTCAAGTTAATATCACACCTCTGACAGTAATCTTAAATTTCTAAAACGAAATTTTTCCAAACTTTGACATATTAAGTTAATTATCGCATTTCTAGCAAGTCAAGAGTTCCTACTTCTATATATCTAATTTTCAATGCAAAAAGGAATTCAAGACATATAAGAAGACAAGAAGAAGTGTCACTTTTATTGATAATCAAACATATGAAAGTGATACAAGACGCTCTCTTATACAATAAGATTGAGTGTTACAATAAAGAAGTATAAAGAAGTCTCTTCTCTCAGCGAAAGGTTGCACTCACTCCTCAAGACATCTACACCACTCCAAATACAAGATTTTTGGAAGAGCGCTGAAGAAAAGTTCCTCTCTTCCATTAAATCATGTCACAGTTGATCAGTGTTGAGACGATCGGATGCTGATTACATCATAATGCATGATGTAAACATTGAAGAAGCTCATCGATAACCGAGAACAATGGTGTTTCTTGAGGTCAAAATGCAAAAGAACATTCTGATTCCACCCGACCAACTGGTGTGGGCTGTAATCCTTCATTTGATGAGCATCTCCACCACCAGAAAGTCATCTAATGAGCATGAATTTTTCGTCGATGTTACTTCTGGGGTAAGATTGGTGAAGGGAGGATCTGAGACCTTACTGTAACGTCCTCTTTCCGTGACCTGTAAGAGGACCATACCCACCACTGTACCCACCACCATACCCACTATGATCATGACAAACCCGAAACATTGCTAGTGCGTCATGTCCAATAAGGCCTTGACGGATATCATTAACCACATGAAGCCTCCCTGCCCATGAAAAGGAGCTTTGATTCCCTGAGTGCTCGCCAATCGAACAAGCTGGCCGGTTGAAATATTCTCCCAAGAGCCCAGCAAAGATGCAGAAGACTGACTGAAGCTGCCAGAACCTACAAGAAGTAAAAAACTAAAATGTTAAAATTCTATTAAGGCAAGAACAGAAAAGCTGAAGGGTAGACGTGATTGAAGTTGTGAACTTCAGACGCGGAGTTGACCAGTGCAGATCTGAATGCGGTCTGGTTTTAGACCCGCATCCAAGATATAAGACGCGAGGTAAACCAGACGGAGAGTTCGCCACAACCGCGCTTGAAGATACAGGAGTTGCCACAGCCAAGTCCAGAGGTCTCAAAATAATTAGAATTCTTTAAGTCAAGGACCTCAAACGCGAGCTTTATGTACAAAGCTCACATTTCAAGATATAAGTACAGAGTTTGTCACACTCGCGTTCAAAGAACTTGTGACTTAGAATTAAAAGTCAGCCAGCTCGCGCATCATCAAAAAGTCTAAAAGACGCGACTACCGAACATGGGCGCATCAATCAGACTTCAAGAGGAGATCAAGAGATCAATTTCTTCAATGGACAGGAAAATGGAAACTCAGTTGGGACTGAGTATTTCATGGCGACAAATGATTCCTACCCGAGGAAGAATTCTCTAAAAGTTAAACTTTATTCATCAAGGCGCGACCGTAAAAACACTAAAAGCGATGCTTTATAATCTTGAAATCACTTGACAGTGATAATCTTTGGTGAAGATTAAAGGAAAGCACGAAAAGTTTGAGTTCAAAAAGCATGGAAGATTTGAGTTCTTGTTGTTCATTGGAACACATCCCCTTAAAGGGAAGTAGACAAATCAATACGAAGACCCTCAGAGCGCATGCTCTCAAAGGGAAACAGTCTAAATAATAGACTGTTAAGGGGGTGAGGCTTATTTATAGGTAAGCCATAAGCCTTACAATTAATGGCATAAAAATTAAAGCCATCAGCCTTAATTCCCGCATGAACATCAAGTTCAGTAAGGAGCTGACGCGTGGATCGCCACTTCGGGAAACATCGAAGGACACAACTCCCCAATCGTCAATGCCGACTTGGCATTAAAAGATCCAACAAGATCTTTAAGATGGCCTGCATGTGACGCTTAGGAAGCTACATCGGGCGCAGACTCAAAGGTCGTGTCCACAAGTCCGCGACCTTTCATAGACCCGAGGGCTGCGTTCCTTTCATTCCTACTGAAGAGGCCACAATCGCGTCTCCTGAAGTGGTTCAGAGCCGTATCTCCTCAGCAAGCTGGGACTGATTAGTCACATATGTTGCATATACATTGTCATCTTACCATACTTTTTAGCTAATAAATCCTATTAATAAGTCTTTTTCTTCTTTGTTTAATGTAGGCCCAAGTGCCAAAAGAAAGAAAAGAGAAACAAGCCCAAAAGCCCACCAAATTCTGATTTAATTCAGAATAAGGGCGTGTTTGTTTCGCCGCAAAACGTCGCAAAACGCAAGTCGTAAAACTTCTTTTCCATTTTTCGTTGTTTGTTTCATTGAAAAACAAGTTGCAAAATGCAACTCTTCTTTTCCTATTTGCAGTTGCTACAGTTAAATTTGTGGTCATGTAAATATCACTTTTACACTCATATTTTCTCACTTGCAGTTGCTACAGTTAATTTTGTGGTCATATAACTCTCACTTGTAGTACACTTATAGTTCAAAACAGTTACTTGATAATCAATATATAATTTAATATTATTAAATATTTAATATTTTAAATAGTGTTCAATTTCTTATTTAATTATTTAATAATTTTATATTTTTAATTTTTAATTTTTTATTGTTTTAATATTGTTTTAATTTTAATATTTTACTATTTTAATTTAATATTTTTATTTAATATTTTATTTAATACTTTATTATTTTACTAATACTTATTCCATTTTTATTATTTTATTTAGAGTTAATAATTTATTAATATAACAATATTATACTTTAATATAAAATTATTATATATTTAATTATTTATTTTTTAATATAAAAAATTTCTTTAATAATATCATAATATATTTAATTATTATATTATTATTTTATTATGTTAATATTGTAATAATAATTCAGTATAATAATACTATAATGATAATTTATTATTAAATTATAATTATATTTTACTTTGTTAATTTTATATTTCTATAATATTACAATAATATTATAATAAATTTTATATTATAATAATTTTCAAGTATTTTTAATATTATAATATTATAACTATATTTTATTATTTTTGTAAGATTTTTTAATATTATAATAAAATTTATATTACAATAATTTTCAAGTATTTTTAATATTATAATATTATAACTATATTTTATTATTTTTGTAAGATTTTTTAATATTTATATTTTATTAGTATTCTTAAAATTTTATTAATGTTCTTTAGATTTTCTTAAATTTTATATTATTTATTTAGTTAATATTTTAGTAATATTTTACTATTTATACTAATATTTTATTAATATTATTGTTATAAATAAAATATTAAGATTATTAATTTTTTATCTTAAATTTATTAATATAATTTAATTTGTAATAGTAGATTTATTTAATAGTATTTATAATATTTAAATCACTGCTACAGTTAATTTTGTGGTCAATTTTTCTACTTACACTTTTACATTACCAACCAAACACCGTAAAACACAATATACTTTACCATTTACACTTTCACTTTATCAACCAAACACCGTAAAACACAATATACTTTTCCATCTACATTTCACTTTATCAACCAAACACCGTAAAACACAATATATTTTCTCTGCTACAGTTCACTTTTTCCATTCTCATTTTACGACTTACGACTTGCGACGTTTTGCAACGAAACAAACAGGCCCTAAATCCAAAATCAAGGAATCAAGGCAAAATCTTGGCATATCAAGAGGTTGAGAAGAATCCTCCCTGAATCAAGCGGTTAAAGCCATACAATCAAAGGCTGTTTCGTCAACTTTTGGAGCAGAAACAAGAAAATCAGAAGAAGATACAGGCAAATCAACAAACCAGTGTTCTCCACCAATTGGGTGTGGCCACATGGCCACACCAGGGCCGCGAAAATGCCGCCTAGCCGCATTTTCGTAGCTTGTTGAATTCAGTTGGGGGAGCGTTTGCTCCCCCAATCTTCCCGGGATCCTCCCCTTCTGGTTTTTCCCTATAAATGCCAGTTTCAACAAAGGAAATGAAGCGAAGACTAGGATTAGAATTTGTGTTTATTTTCTAAGGATTTAGGCTCTTTGTTACTAGCACAAAAGTTGTATTCTTATTTTTGAATTTGTAGTCCAGTATCAATACTTGTGAGAGAGAGGAATTGAGTGCTTGTACTTGAAGATTGAAGTGACATCAATACAAGAATCGAGCTGCTTTTTCTTCCACTCGTATTACGGTATGGCTTGCATTATTTATTTGCTTTCTTCTTTGTTTTCGATGAGTAACTAAAACGGCTTTCTGGGCTCACTATTGTAACTCACTCCAGTTCTTCTTCTCTTCTGGTTTTAAAGAAAAAGTCCCAATGAATCATTTGCATGCCTTACTTAAAGCCTTTCTTTTTGAAAGTGTTCTTGAAGGCACATGAGGATGGGTTTGGATTGTTAAACTCTTACTTCTTTCATGAACGTTTCTTGAACTGTTTTTACTTCATTCTTGCTTCTTCGCGCTTGATGATTTAACATTCAATTCTTAACGATTTTTCAAAGAAAAGAGTGAACTCTTCCAACCATCTTATGTGCTTTACTTCAAACTTTTAAAAATTAACTTTAAGTTTTGCTTATGATCAATTTGAGGCACTTAAGATTTCAATAGAAGAATTAACTTTTGAGTAGTGAGATAGTGAGCCCAGATTTTCTTCCTTATTTCAATAGAACAATTTTCAAGCTTTTCTAAATCACCTTCTCCAAAGCCTTTTCTAAAGTTGCAATTTCTCTTTTAATCATCTCTTTCTTTCCATTCTCTTTTCCATAAAAAAAATGAACACAATTCTTTATTTTTAAACGATTTACCGAAAAGTTTCCATCGCATTCCTCCTTGTGGACACGTCCCGTTAGCCACAAGCTACTCGGTAAATTCTTAAACTCTTTGATTGTTCTTTCATTTTAGCAATCAATTTTTGGCGCGGTTATCGGGGAGGGAACGGTGTATTTTTTTTCTAACAAGTTTTGTGTGTTGTTTTAGGGACTTGAAGATTCAGATCTAGCATTCAAGCTTTGCAAGAGAAGACTTGTAAATTCTGTGCCCCTACTCTCGAAAGTAGGAAACAGAATTTCAAGAAATTGCGTTGCAAAAACTTAAAATTCTATTGGACTACTAAAACTCTTTTTGCAGGACATATTGCTCGCAAAAAAATTAAGTTTTGGTATGTTATATTCTTACTATTTCTGCTATCCACCATCCCTGTTTTAATCCAACAATAATTTGAGTGATTGTTAATTGCTTAAAAAACGTTTAGACTTGCATTCTAGGCATTTGTCTAATTATGTTTAGTTTACAATTACTATTGAAGAGAGCTGGAGACAAGGTACGTATGCATAGCATATAGTTTAGGAAACATTCTTGGGTGATATTTGCTTTTGAATGTTACTTTTCTATATCTTGCACACTTTGCACAATTAACTCTAAGGGCAAAACCCAATTCAAGATAAGGTGGGGAAGTCATTACCCTTTCTTAGCCCACAAACCATCTCCAAGCACGCACAATCTATGCCTAAGTAAAATCTAATAGACGTTAGCCTTAGGGACATCTCAAACTCACTAGGAGATTATCCTAAAGAGGGAAGGTGTTGGAATTTGACTCCTGTCAAATCAATGTCTAGGAAGGGGATTGAGGGCCGAAAGCCCGAAGATTGGTTGTTACTTAATCAAGGAACGTCTTTGACGGATAACCTCCCACCAATCTTGCCCTGACCTGGCTGATTAGCTTATGGTTAAAGTCTACATTCTACCTCCTGTGACAATCAACCAGTTAGAAGTTGTCTAGGTCAAGGTTACCTTAGACTAGGCTTGGTTGATTACTCTTGTTGACTGTTTGTAAACTTATTTGTGATTGTGATTGTGTTTGTGTATGCAAGTGTGGTCAAGAGACCCTAATTCATCTAGGTTGACTAGAAACACATCACCATCCAAGTTTGAACCAAGACCAGATCCGGTAATGGCTCAATCAACATCACTGCAGGATAGGTTCTACCCCATTAGAACCTCACTTCCATCTTGCATTCTACTTCCATCGGTATGTAAATACAATTTTGAGCTTAAGCCTCAATTCATTAACACACTCCCTAAGTTTCATGGCTTAGAGTCTGAAGATGCCTACTTCTTCATAAGAGAATTTGAGAAAGTATGTCTAATGATGAAAATCCCACACCTTATAGACGATGCTATTAGGTTGAGATTTGTCCCTTTCGCACTTAAGGACCTAGCAAAGAAGTGACTCTATAGCTTAGCGGCTGGTTCTATCACATCTTGGGATGGTTTCATCAAGGTCTTCTTGAAGAAATTCTATCCAATTTATAAAACCGCTCTCATTAGGAAGACGATCATGCAATTCAACCAAGAACCTAGTGAGCCGTTCTGGAGGTACTTTGAACGCTTTAAAGACCTCCTTGTCCAATGTCCACATCATGGAATAGAGAAATGGCGACAATGCCAAATTCTTTATGACGGTTTAGACTATTCCACCAAAACCCTCTTAGAAAGTATGTGCCAAGGGGGTTTCTTGCAGAAGGATGAAAATGAAGGATGGGATTTGTATGAAAATCTAGCTAAGAAGACCATCCAATGGGAACCCACTAGTGAGACCTCTAGGAACCCCAACTCCATCTCTTCAAAAGGAGGTCTCCATTCTATTGAATCATCCATCGCTAATGAGGCTAAGTTAGCTAACCTAGCTAGAAGACTGGAAGCTCTAGAAACGAAGGAACCAAGTCCAGTCAATCAAGTCAGCCCAAACCAATTTCCAACTCCGGGCTGCACTTACTGTCAAGCCATGAATCATGTGTTCGAGGAGTGCCCTGTGTTTCAGGCTCAGCAACCCTACCATGAACTGATGAATGCGGCCTTTTCAAGGCCGAACAACAATCCTTACGCACCAACGTACAATCCTGGCTGGAGAAATCACCCTAATTTCTCATGGAGCCAAAATAACTCTGACCATTCACGATCAAATCATGCTAGCCACTTCCATCATGGTAATAATTCTTCTAATCATCAACCCAGCTTCTCCAATTTCCATAATAATCCCAACCATCCACCTAACTTTTCAAATTATCAACAGAACTTTCCCAACCAAGTTCCACAATCCTTCTTCTAGAATCTTCAACTAGAAAGAAGAATGACTGACTTTGAGAGAAACATGATGAAAAATCAAGATTCTCTCATGCAAACTATACAGAGGTTAGACGTTCAAATGAGCCAATTAGCCACTCCACAGAATGAAAGACAAAAGGGTACCCTGCCTAGTCAGCCTATAACCAATCCGAGGAATTCTCAACAAGCTCATTTGGCTGAGGATAATTCATTAAATCAATGTAATGCAGTTCATACATTGAGGTCAGGAAAGAGAGTTGATAATCAAGTGTCAACACCAACCCATCCCATTCAGCACAACCACAATCAAGCATCCACCTCATCTAATCCAAATCCTTCCAATTCTGACGAATCTGAAAAAGATAAGTCAGCCAGTCAGGTGCACCAGCCTATAGTACCATTTCTTAATAGGCTGAAAAACAATAAGCAAAATCCACACATGGACAAGATAATTGAGATATTTAATCAAGTGAAGATAAATGTGCCACTTCTTGATGCCATCCAACAAGTCCCTTCCTATGCTAAGTTTCTTAAGGACATGTGCACCAAGAAGAGAAAGACTAATGTACCAAAAAAGGTCTTCTTAGCCACTAATATTAGTGAGCTACTATCGGGTCCGATCCCTGTCAAGTACAAGGATCCAGGTAGTCCCACCATTGCCTGCACAATAGGACAAGCTGAGATTAGTTGTGCACTTCTTGACTTGGGGGCTAGTATCAATTTGCTTCCATTCTCAGTTTATCAACAACTCGGGTTCGGCGATCTTAGTCCAACTCGAGTCACCATCCAACTGGTTGCCGTTCTGTAAAAGTTCCAAAAGGGGAGATTAATGATGTCCTGATCCAGGTAGGAGAGTTCATTTACCCTATCGATTTCATAGTTCTGGAGACACAACCTGTGTCCAACTCCAATCATAGGGCTCAAACTCCTATTATCCTAGGGCGACCATTTCTTGCTACTGCAAATGCCATCATCAATTGTAGGAATGGATCCATGAGGTTAACCTTTGGGGACATGACTAGAGAAGTCAATGTCTTCAATCTAAGAAAACAACTCCGCGATATTGAGGACCAAACATTTGAAGTCAACCTAATTGAGAACTTGACAAGTGAACACGGGGAAGAATTGGAATTAGAAACAGAGTGTGACTTCGGGTTAGAGTCTGACGACTTTAATCTTGATCAGGTTGTAGATTCTGCTGTGAACTGGCCCTCAAACCCTATTTCACCAATAATGGAGCAAACAGATTTGACTAGTCCTTCCAGTGAGCCTTCCTCTTCCTTAGAATTGAAAGCCTTACCTGCGCATCTCAAGTACGCCTATCTAGGCGAACAAGAGACCTTTCCTGTCATCATTGCCTCCCATTTAAATGACGGGAAAGAAGAATATCTTAAAGCTATTCTAAGAAAACATAAGGAAGCCATTGGGTGGACTATGACCGATATAAAGGGATTAAGTCCGACCATCATTTAACATCGCATTCATCTCAATGAAGATGCCACACCTAAAAGAGACCCGCAGCGTAGGTTAAACCCTATAATGCAAGAGGCTGTTCATGCTGAGATTGTCAAACTCTTAGACAATGGGATAATTTATCCCATTTCTGATAGCCAATGGGTCAGTCCTGTCCACGCGGTTCTAAAGAAACCGGTTTCACTATAGTGGAAAACGAGAACAAAGAGTTGGTCCAAACTCGACTTCCCACGAAGATCTGAGTTTGCATCGACTATAGGAAGCTTAATGCTGCAACTCGTGAGGACCATTTTTCACTTCCCTTCATTGATCAAATGCTTGAACGTTTGGCGGGTCATAAGTATTACTGTTTCTTGGACGGTTACTCGGGGTATAACCCGATCCCTAACGCTCTTGAGGATCAAGAAAAGACTACGTTTACATGTCCATTTGGGACATTTGCTTATCGTCGAATGCCCTTCAGCTTATGCAATGCCCCAGCAACGTTTCAACGTTGCATGTTGAGTCTTTTCTCTGATATGGTAGAACGATTCTTAGAGATCTTTATGGATGATTTCTCCATCTAGGGAGATTCATTCACTCAATGTCTCCACCATTTAGAACCTGTCCTCCAATGTTTTGCTGAGAAAAATCTGACACTGAACTGTGAGAAATGCAACTTCATGGTAAAACATGGAATTGTCTTGGGTCATGAAATATCTAAGAAAGGAATTGAAGTGGATAGAGCCAAAATCGAGGTTATTGCTAATCTTCCTATGCCCAAATGCATTAAGGACATTAGATCCTTCTTAGGACACGCTGGTTTCTACCGAAGATTTATCAAGAATTTTAGCAAAATTGCTAGGCCCTTGACTAATCTATTAGCTAAGGATGTGTCCTTCACTTTCAATGCTGAATGCATAAACTCTTGGGAGAAGCTTAAGAGAGAGCTTATTTCTCCACCAATCATATCTGCACCAGATTGGTCTAAGCCGTTCGAAATCATGTGCGATGCTTCCAATTTTGCCATAGGCGCTGTCCTAAGACAACGCATTGATAACAAGCAGCATGTGATTTACTACTCTAATAGGACTCTCAACGATGCTCAATTAAACTACACTACGACTGAGAAAGAATTCTTAGCAGTAGTGTTTGCCTTAGAGAAGTTTCGTTCCTACCTACTAGGGTCCAAAACCACCATTTTCACCGATCATTCTGCGCTTAGGTGCCTCATGATGAAGAAGGATGCCAAGGCCTGACTCATTCGTTGGATCCTCCTTCTTCAAGAATTCGTTCTTAAGATTCGAGATAAAAAAGGCGTAGAAAATGTCGTTGCTGACCACCTCTCACGGATCCCTAATTCTCCATGCAATGAATAACCCATAAATGAGGATTTTCCTGATGAATATCTCTTAGCTATCTGTAGGGAACCTTGGTTTGTTGATATAGTGACTTACTTAGTCACAAACCAAACTCCATTTCATTGGTCCAAAACGATGTATATCGGTTCTTATCCCAAGTCTGGTATTTCTTTTGGGAGGAACCGTATCTTTTCAAGTACTGTTCTGACCAAATTATTAGGAGATGCATTCCCGATGAGGAGGTTAAGAGTGTTCTATCTTTTTGTCATGAACTTGCATGCGGTGGACACTTTGGTCCCCGCAAGACTGCTGAAAAAGTGCTACAAAGCGGGTTTTATTGGCCCACTTTGTTCAAGGATGCTTATGAATTTTGCAAGACGTGCCCTAGATGCCAAATGGTAGGAAGGATTTCAAAACGAAATATGATGCCCCTCAACCCAATTCTAGAAATAGAACTCTTTGATGTTTGGGGTATCGACTTTATGGGTCCATTTCCTAATTCATTTGGACACCAATACATATTGGTTGATGTAGATTATGTGTCCAAGTGGGTAGAAGCCATTCCTTGTAAAACTAATGATAACAAAGTTGTCATAAAGGTTTTGAAAGAGAACATTTTTTCACGCTTCGGAACCCCTCGTGCTATCATCAGTGTTAATGGCACTCACTTTTGCAATAGATCTTTTGAAGCTCTTATGCGAAAGTATGCTATAACTCACAAGTTGTCCACACCTTATCATCCTCAAACCAGTGGGCAAGTTGAGGTTTCCAATAGACAAGTTAAGCTTATCTTGGAGAAAACTGTGAACCAAAACCGAAAAGATTAGTCCATCAAACTTATAGATGCTCTATGGGCCTACAGGACCGCTTTCAAGACGATTCTAGGAATGTCTCCTTATAGATTAGTATATGGCAAACCTTGTCACTTTCCCGTTGAGTTAGAGCACTGAGCCTTATGGGCAATCAAGCAGTTGAATTTCGACTTGACTAAGGCCGGTGACCTTCGAAAATTATAAATTTCCGAATTAGAGGAATTGAGAAATGAGGCCTATGAAAATGCTAGGATCACTAAAGATAGAGTCAAGATTTTCCATGATAAGCACATCATAAGAAAAACCTTTATCCCTGGACAAAAAGTCTTACTTTATAATTCTAAGCTTCATCTTTTTTCAGGAAAATTGAAATCAAGATGGACTGGGCCATTCGTTGTAAAAACCGTGTTTCCACACAGTGCAATTGAGATCAGTGACATCAAGAATGGAAATGACTTTAAGGTAAATGGTCAACGCCTTAAACCTTTCTTGGAATCGGTGCCGGTAAATGAAACGGCAATGGGTCTTTTTGACCCAGTGTATCGGTAACTTTCCTCCTTTCCATTTTATTTCATGCATTTATACATTTCTTTCATACATTGGGGACAATGCATGAGATAAGTGTGGGGGAGGGTTCTAACATGACTGATATAATATATATATATATATATATATATATATATATATATATATAAACTATTTGAAAGGTTAGAACAATATTTTGATATATTTTTTGTAAGAAATTAAGTCAATTTTAAGGAATAGGAGAATCATAATTAGGATTTCTTACACTTGGTCAAAATAAGATAACTTGTTTGATTTTTAGGGTTAGAAAGAAAATTTGTGAAAGTATTTAGTCTTGATATTTACCTTGATGACATATGCACACTACATACACTTACACACTTAGGGTTTAAAAATAGAGACTCTTATGCCTTATAAAAAAATATTATGAAAAAAAGAAAAAAATATAAACAAATCTAATTATTGATTAGCTAGGTGCTTTGGCCTAAGCAAGCCTTGGTATTTATGTAAAAGATAATTAGATAAGTTTGAAAAAAAAGTATAAATCCTCTGATTAAGCTAGGTATTTATGCCTCATGAAGCATAAGTATTCACGCCTAAAAAGGGTATATCTTATAAATAAAAATCTTGGTTTCGTGGTCTTATCTGCTCGAGTGTTTAAGTCCTTAGGAGTGTTTTCTCACCTGGTGCCCTCGAATTGTCCGGTTTGGGTGTCACTGACTGAAAGCTCGTTACATGGGCAGATTAGAAAGCCTAATGAAATTGAGGAATAAATTTCACCAAAAATAAATAAGGCATAGGAGTTAATGTTAAAGAACCCTTAGTCAACTTCACAGTCACGATGGTGCATACGACTCAGGGTAAATTAATAGACTAGATGAGAAGTACAATTTGACTTCTTACTTTATTGATGGCATGTTTTTGAATAAAGACTGAGTCTAGGAACGAAAAATTTGATATTCCTATAACTTATAGATTACTTAAACTCTCACAAATATACTTCAAATATTTTCTACTTTAAAAAATAAAAAATGCTTTTCGAAAATACTAACTTTTTTCTCTTTCCTTATGGATTTTGTTGGTGCAATCCACTGAAAACCCTCAGAGACAAAACTCATCCTCTAGGGGTAACCTAGAGGTTTAACGTCTTGTTGCACATGCTCAGTGCAATCGAGTGACCTGCGAAAGTGGTCCAATAATTGATTATAATTAGTCTGAAGTTTTGCTCGAGGGCGAGCAAAAGATAAGTGTGGGGGTGTGATTAGTCACATATGTTGCATATACATTGTCACCTTACCATACTTTTTAGCTAATAAATCCTATTAATAAGTCTTTTTCTTCTTTGTTTAATGTAGGCCCAAGTGCTAAAAGAAAGAAAAGAGAAACAAGCCCAAAAGCCCACCAAATTCTGATTTAATTCAGAATAAATTCAAAATCAAGGAATCAGGGCAAAATCTTGGCATATCAAGAGGTTGAGAAGAATCCTCCCTGAATCAAGCGGTTAAAGCCACACAATCAAAGGCTGTTTCGTCAATTTTTGGAGCAGAAACAAGAAAACCAGAAGAAGATACAGGCAAATCAACAAACCAGTGTTCTCCACCATTGGCTGTGGCCACATGGCCACACCAGGGCCGCGGAACACGACCCTAGCCGCATTTCCGCGACTTGTTGAATTCAGTTGGGGGAGCATTTGCTCCCCCAATCTTTCCGGGATCCTCTCCTTCTGGTTTTTCCCTATAAATGCCAATTTCAACAGAGGAAAATGAAGCGAAGACTAGGATTAGAATTTGTGTTTACTTTCTAAGGATTTGGGCTCTTTGTTAGCTACCACAAAAGTTGTATTCTTATTTTTTAATTTGTAGTCTAGTATCAATACTTGTGAGAGAGAGGAATTGAGTGCTTGTACTTGAAGATTGAAGTGACATTAATAAAAGAATCGAGCTGCTTTTTCTTCCACTCGTATTACGGTATGGCTTGCATTATTTATTTGCTTTCTTCTTTGTTTTCCATGAGTAACTAAAACGGCTTTCTGGGCTCACTATTGTAACTCTCTCTATTTCTTCTTATCTTCTAGTTTTAAAGAAAAAAACCCAATGAATCATTTGCATGCCTTACTTAAAGCCTTTCTTTTTGAAAGTGTTCTTGAAGGCACATGAGGATGGGTTTGGATTGTTAAACTCTTACTTCTTTTATGAACGTTTCTTGAACTGTTTTTACTTCATTCTTGCTTCTTCACGCTTGATGATTTAACATTCAATTCTAAACGATTTTTCAAAGAAAAGAGTGAACTCTTCCAACCATCTTATGTGCTTTACTTCAAACTTTCTAAAAATCAACTTTAAGTTTTGTTTATGATCAATTTGAGGCACTTAGGATTTCAATAGAAGAATTAACTTTTGAGTAGTGAGCCCAAATTTTCTTCCTTATTATAATCAACAAAACAATTTTCGAGCTTTTCTAAATCACCTTCTCCAAAGCCTTTTCTAAAGTTGCAATTTCTCTTTTAATCATCTCTTTCTTTCCATTCTCTTTTCCATAAAAAAAACAAACACAATTCTTTGTTTTTAAACGATTCACCGAAAAGCTTCCATCGCATTCCTCCTCGTGGACACGACCCGTTAGCCACAAGCTACACGGTAAATTCTTAAACTCTTTGATTGTTCTTTCATTTTAGCAATCAGGGACCACCCTCCACGACTATTCAGGGTTGCGTCATGAGTTCACACCCATTCACAAGACTTGAAGGTTGTGTCCTAAAGTCCGCGTCTGTAATACCCCGCTCCCAGAATACGTACTTAGTTACGTATTCGTATTTTTCGATCGTAATTTTTTGATTTACTTCCTATATTTGTTTCGTATTATGAGATATTTATATGATCGTTTTGCCTTGGATTCGGATTCGTGAACTCGGAGTCAGCCCTAGTCTGAACCGGGGGACCGATCCTAAAGTGCTGCTTGATTTGGACTTTCTGGTATTCTGATTTGACCGATTTCAGTTTCAAATATAGTTTTCTAATATTTTAGATTTTCTATGATTTTCTAAAACTTTCCTGAATTAAATTGAAAATCTTCAAAACCGAGGTCGACCAGTACCGCTGCTCGATTCTCGAATTTTTAATATACAAATGGAATTGAAATTATAAAAACGGCTTTCCCATAACTTCTTAAAATCACATTTTCTATATAAATACTTTTTCTGAGAATTTTTAAATTTATCAAAATTCCCCTGGATTTGGTGTCGGCCAGTGTCACTGGTTGATTCCAAAAATTTTAGTTTACAATTAGAATCAAATTTCTGGATTCTGCTTTCATATTTCTTCTTAAAATTACATTTTCTCCTTTCTAACATTTTCTGAGATTTTTCAGATTTTATCAAAATCCGTCCGACCCGATATAGACTGGTATGACGATTGACTTCAGGATTTTTAATTTGACAATGGGATTAAATTTTTGAAAACTGATTTCATCAAAAATCTTTAAATAATATTTATTATTTTGAAAATTTTGGAAAGCTTTCCAAGCTACTTAAATTTTTGGACTTTTCCGGAGTTTTCGGTGTTTTCCCAGATACCAAAATTTTACCCAGGTATTTTACTTTTCTCTTTTTTTATTTTTCTCTCTCCTCGCTAAACTCGAGTTTCACCAAACCTGGGTTCAACATTTAATGCAGGGGTGCTCTCCATACTGCATTTAATGCTTGTCCTGCAAGATCAATTCTGAATCTTATCAACCATGCTTCTTGTCTTTTCTGTCTAACGCGACTCTTGCGTTTTCCTCCTGGACGCAGATCTCGTCTCCGCGTCTGACTTTGTTTTGCCTAGACGTGAATTTGCTTTTATAGGGACGTAGCCCATTTAGTGGAGACGCAAGTCTCTTTATGTAAGGATGGGAATGGCAATATTGTAATAATCATTCCCCTTATATATACACCCCCTTTTTTTCCTTCTCTTTCATTCATTCTTTTTCCTTTCCTTCTCATTCCTGAGAACGAACCAGCAGCCCATTTCCATGGGTTTGAGCCGTGCCTCTCTCTTGGCCGGCCACCATCTTTGCCATCTTCGCCACCAACTCCTCCTCCTTTCTGTCCTCCATTTCCTCCTCCATTCCAACAACAACAACACCTCCACCACCTTCTCCTTCCTCTTCTTTTTCCACCAAATAACCCATTTCCACCACCTCCTTCTCCGCCATCTCCATCACCACATACTCCATCTTGGCCACCAACGACCATGCCATCTTCCTCTCCTCATCATGCTCTTTATAACGAGTTATAGTTTCGCTCCCCGAAATCCCTTTTGTAAAACTCCAATTTTTCATTTTTTACTATACTTGCACCCCCACAATTTTCTTGGGCTTGGGCTTGGGCTACCGGATTCTGGCCGTCTCCGGCCACCTCCGGCCGCCGCCGGCGACCACCGGCCATGGCCGGCTACAATCCTCCCTTCCCTTCTCCTTTCTTTTCCTTCCTTTCTTCTTTCGTTTATTTCCTTCTATCTTTCTTTCTTTTCTTTTCCTTTCCTTTCCTTTCTCTTTCCTTCTCTGTTTTCCTCCCAAACCTGCGTCCCCCTCTCACTCTTTCCCTGTCTCTCTCTCACTCCTTCTTATCTTCCTGTCTTTCTGTGTTAAATTGCTGACGCGGATCTCACCCCCGCGTCCAAGCAATTCCTTAACGCGGCCTTCGCGTTCTTGTATCGACGCAACGCGGAGCCCATGCCCGCGTCTGTGTTCTTCTCGTGTTAATGCGACGTGGAACACACGTCGAATCCGCGTTCTTCTCATATTATAATTTGAACGCGGGTCTCGAACCTCGCGTTTGTGGCATCTACGCGACGCGACTCCCTCGTCTGCGACCCCCGCGTCTCACTCTCAAACTCGCGTCCCCTGTACACACTCTCTCTCCATGGACTTCTCTCTCTAGCTCTCACTTTCTCTCTCCTCTCTCTCATTCTCTTTCTCCCTCTTGATTTTCTCCTCTCTATCACTTTCCCTTTAACGCGTTTACGCGTTGGTTACCTGAATTCCAGAGATCGGGGATTTCACTGTGTTTTCTAAAGATTTAGGCAAGTGTTCTCGCTTTCCTCTTGACTTTCCCGCTTCGTTGGAACGACTTAATTGTCTTATGTATTTGTATCTGGAACTAACACCTTCTCTGCAGGTACCCTAACCTCTAGGTATAACTTTTGAGGTTTAAAGTCCTCTGGACTTTCTCTATATGCTACGCCTGGTAGGCGGACCTAGCGTCAACACTTTACCGCTTACCCCGTTCGAGTATAGTTACCCCGTGAGCATGGCTTTCCCGTGAGCGGTAGTATGACGTTCCTACGCTTACTGTGACACGTGTGTCTAGCTACGCTGCGAGCGGTAACCTCACTGAGCGTGATAGCATTTAGCGTTGTACAATAGTTTCGCTCCAGCTCCGCTTAGCTCCGCATGGTGTTTGCTTGCCTACTGAATTACATGTCTACCAGTTCATTGATTCTTCTATCTTGCTTATACTGTTTTTCCTGAAACTGCATGGTTTTCTGGTATTTGCACCAGTCTTGTAGATCGTACTATTTTCTTGTAATGCTTGACATGCTTTCACTTGATGTGCTAACATATACTTTGTTGTCCCTCGTCACCTGCCTGAGATCGCCTCATGTCATGTTACCAACCGACACCCTACATGCTACTAGACACTTACTTCTTTCTATGATATGACTTATCACCTGCCTCTAAACATACTAATACTCGACCTGTGATTATCACATTTACGGGAATATTATACTTTTTATCCTGTACTATATATATTCAGTGACCTGAATCTATAGTACTCATGTACTCCTGAACTCCTGATCATGTTTTGCACCCGCTATTCCCGTAAATTGATAACTACATAATAAATCATAAAAGGAACAACTTGCATCGGGTCGGGGGAAACTTGCGGCTATCAATATATGTTCGTGTTTATAGTGGTACTAGGCATGTTGTGCAACTAAAACTTCCGGTCTGACCTGTGGACCTCTAGGCGACCGAGGGGAGTGCTGGCTCCCTCCTTCTTAGTACCATCTTGAAAAAGGGCATTCTATAAGACCCTCCTGTAGGCCTTGCCGCCGGTTCCATACACCAGCAATGGAACGTCCTGGATCGTGGTCCCGGGCATGTACGGGACCCACTATAAACATTGTTTGTTGATACCCCCGTTAGTTTCCAATAACAACCTTGCTTTACTCAGATGTGGATATATGTGCGCTGGGACGCTAGTTCACATATCTAGACATCGGGGTAAGACGAGTAAGAATAATAATAGAAGTGCCAGCTATGAATCTGTAGTATGCCTTGCCATGTTTGCTTGTATCGGATTTTACTTCGGATTTTCGGTTTTATGATTTTTATACTATACCTGCTTACATCCTGCTTCACCATCCGTGTTCTATTCCATTAGTCTCCTGCTCTTATCTAATCATACTATGAGTCTTCCCTGCTTGATATCATATGCTGTATATCTACTTGCCCCTACATGCTTGTGCCCACGACACGATTTTCAATGCATGTTTATAATTCAGATTTATTGATACACGTGTGCTTACCTATGCTCGCCATCTGGCTTTCGCATCACCACTCACCGGGGAGTTCTGACTCCTCTGGATCCTCATGTTCAGATCTTGGAGCTTGGAGCGTGTGGATTCTCCCAGTTGCTGATCGGAGTGGCGCAGCGGTAGCGTGGATCCCCAGCAGAACGTCCAGAGCCCCATCCTTCCAAGCCCCCTGCTCGGCTCTAGAGTTTTCATGTTATGACTCTGAGCCTCCATTTGTACTATTCATACTTATCACCTTGTATTCTCGCAATTGTGCCATATTGGTGATGTAATATTCTTATAATATTTGTCACATCTGGTGATAACCTTATAACTGTACTCTTATGTTGGAATGTATAATGCACCACGTGCTTCCGTACTCTGATTCTTGCCTGTACTGATGCTTAGCGTATATACATGAGGGTTTTTCTGACCTGCGTATATACGTCGCAGTAACGTCTCCGTACCCGCCGGATCGGGGCATTACAGGGTGGTATCAGAGCCTAAGCTCTCACATCCTCAGTACAACCAGTCGGCAAATTAATGGTAAAGAAATTTGCAACTGGAATGCATGAGTCGTGGTTATACAATTCAACTATAAGTACAATATTATCCATTCTCTCTTGTTAATCTTACCCTTGAATTCTGAAGTTCTCCCATCCTTTCATACTTCAGTTTCTCGTTATTCTTAGACCAACTCGGACATGAAAAGACGGGGAAATCATAACGGTTCTGGTTCTTCTTAGAGTGGCCCTAATGGAGGAAGTGTTGTTAAAAGATAATTTCTGTAAAATATGATGAAAAACTAACAAGAACAGACGAAGATCCTGCACCAAAGGCTATTGGTTACACTCCGAGTGCAAAAGCCAGGCAACATGTCAGATTTCAGGACATTACAGCTGGCAATCTTTTCGAGCATGGAGAAGCCCTGGATGCATAACAGTGGCTGGTAAACACGACAGATCTTCTGGATGCAACTCGAATCCCTGACGAGAACCAAGTGGATATGACCAAGATTCAGTTGAAAAGATATGACCAGGATGTGGTGGTTGGTGGAAGCAGCGAGACTGGAAAAGCCCATCACTTGGGACCAGTTCTCGAAGGATTTCTATGAGAAGATTCTTCTCTGTAATAGCTCAGAAAGAAATGAAAGAACAATTTATCAAATTGTAGTAAGGAGATCGAATTGTAAATAAGTACACTGCAAAATTCCTAAGGCATAGTCGGTCGGTGTCTTACATGGTGGCCGACAAGGAGAACCGAGCAAGCAATATTTTAGTGAGACCTGAAGATGAGGATCAAGATGTTTCTTATTCCCAAGCATCCCAAAAACTATTCTCAAGTTCCTTATTTTTGCCATCGCTCGGGAAATAGAACGGACCCAGAGAAGAAGGATCAGAATGAGATGCAGATAAAGTTGGCGAAGCGACACTCTCAGTTGATGGAAGTTGAAGACTCAGACAGGCCACTCGATGCCCTACTAGCTGAGCCATCCCTCCAACCTTGCCCTCAGCATATGACATATGGGTATTGTCTGAAGCCGGGCACCTATAACGCAACCGCCAGAAAGGTTATGAATTATGTCATATACGGGTCCAGAGATTAGTTGAAATGTGACTGTCTGTTCAAGGAGGCAGAGAACATCGCACAGATCAGATCAACTCATCCAGTATCACCATTGGGAAGGAATCCAGGACCTACTGGCAGAATAATCTCGCTCCATCCCCAGCATCAAGCATGGAGTCATACACAAAAAGTGACCAAGAGCTAGGGCACATGGTAGGAGGAGGCAAACATATAATCTGACTGAAGAGGAAGTTAGGATGCTCAATATGATAGAGTGAGAATAGAAAAGGATGCTCAATATCTGAAAAAGGAACCCGGTACTGACTGTAACTATTTATCCCCATTTTTAGCATGTCCGGGAGTTGGTAAATTCTCTATATCATATCCTTCTCATTGCACTATCATCACCAATCTTAGTCCGTCCGTGTCTACCTCCCTATTTCACGATTTCTATCTCTTCTATTTTTACTATACTGATTTTCGTAATCCTTATGCCAACTCAAGATATGCGTAGATTAGAGAGGTAACAGCAGGGCAGATGTGGTTCGCTCTCATTATGTTCCGGCGTTCCTCGAATCTGGTACATCACATTGTCTTATATTGGATAGATCTTTGGCCTCGCATTTTATTCTTGTATTTATGGATACATCACGGGGGACCAGTACAGAAAGTAGAGTAGTCATCACTTATATAATCAGATAGACTATATCATTACATGAGGAGTGTCAGTATATAACAGTATTCCAGAATCAGGACTTCTGATAGACAGAGTTATGATATTTTTCATTTTTATTACTTCAATAGCGATCATGATTTTTTCGACCATGTTCATGGAACTCGGGTATTCTCAAAACTGGTCTGCAGTCAAGTTATTATTTAGAAGACAGCATTCGAGACTTGTTTCGGTTATTATGATTTCTTGATCGCGTTCTCAGAGCCACTAACTTCTGGCAGTCTTTATTGATTTGGTGGACCATAGGCTCCGCTAGCCTCGCCAAGCGAGGGTCGTGTTCTAGTCACCCGTGAACCTAACCGGGTGTGGACTTCGTTACACCCTGGTGCTTAGCATTTAGCATTGTGTTACGCGCTGGCTTCGTCGTGTGAGCTTTGCTATATGCGAGCCTCGCAGAGCGTTAGCTTCGCTGCACCCTAATGTTTAACACCTGAGCTGTGCCACGCGATGGCCTCATCTAGGCTTGGCTTCGTCTGTGGCTAGTTCCTTCAGTGCTTAGCACTCTAGCCCGTTCCTCGGATTTCTTATGCCTAGTATGCTTTCATGGATCTGCTGAACAGAGTTTCATCACTATATCTGAGCTATCGCCATGATCCTTGTAGATGATCCATTCGACCAATCTTGCAGGGCTCAGATATCTTCTACATGTTTCATCTGCAGTCGGGTTATCATTCAGAAGTCAGTATTTAGAATTTTTCAGGGTTATTATATATTCTTGGTTATGTCTTTCAGAGTTAGCAACGTCCAGTATGCAGAAATTCTTAATTATTGGTCTTCTTGGTTCATGCTCAGTATTATCAGAGTTTTCTTTACCTAGGATATTTTGGTCTATATTCGGGGAATTATTATGTATGCAGCACATCAGAAATTCTACTGCATACTCTTTATCAAGGACAACATCATGCCATGCAGGATTTTATATTTATGGATTTCAGCACTACGAATTTCTATGGATTTCATCAGCTTTGGCTCACAGTCTGATTGAAGTATTATTGATTATCTCACCAAGTCAGCTCACTTTATATTATTCAGAATGGGTTAGTCTTTTGAAGTTCTGACAATGTTCTTTTATAAGTAGACATTAGATCAGTATTATTATGGCACCGTCAGAGAATGTATATATACGGCAGAAGGGCAGAGATGTCTCAGTCCTGAGTTTACCGTTCAGTCGATTAGGGAGAACAGCACACAGTTATCTTGATTGGCATAATCCTCATTCCTATCTTTTTGTGTTCATTTTACCCCTTATCGACATTGCGATGACGCAATTTTTTATAAGGTGGATGGAATGTAACACCCCGCTCCCGGAATACGTACTTAGTTGCGCATTCGTATTTTCGATCGTAATTTTTTGATTTACTTCCTGTATTTGTTTCGTATTATGAGATATTTATATGATCGTTTTGCCTTGGATTCGGATTCGTGAACTCGGAGTCAGCCCTAGTCTGAACCGAGGGACCGATCCTAGAGTGTTGCTTTATTTGGACTTTCTGCTATTCTGATTTGACCAATTTCAGTTTCAAATATCATTTTCTAATATTTTAGATTTTTTATGATTTTCTATAATTTTTCTGAATTAAATTGAAAATCTTCAAAACCGGAGTCGACCAATACCGCTGCTCGATTCTCGGATTTTTAATTTACAAACGGAGTTGAAATTCTAAAAACGGCTTTCCCATAACTTCTTAAAATCACATTTTCTATCTAAATACTTTTTCTGAGAATTTTCTAAATTTATCAAAATTCCCCTGGATTTGGTGTTGACTAGTGTCACTGGTTGATTCTAGAAATTTTAGTTTACAATTAGAATTAAATTTCTAAATTCCGCTTTCATATTTCTTTTTAGAATTATATTTTCTCCTTTTTAACATTTTTTGAGATTTTTCAGATTTTATCAAAATCCGGCCGATCCGGTATAGACTAGTATTGACGGTTGACTTCAAGATTTTTATTTAAAAAATGAGATTGAATTCCTAAAAAATAATTTCACCAAAAATCTTTAAATAATATTTATTATTTTTGAGAATTTTTGGGAAGCTTTCCAAACTACTTAAATTTTTGGACTTTTCTGGAGTTTCGGTGTTTTCCCAGATACCGGAATTTTATCCAAGTATTTTACTTTTCTCTTTTCCTTTTTTCTCTCTCCTCACTAGACGCGAGTTTCACCAAACCTGGGTTCAACATTTAATGCAGGGATGCTCTCCATACTGCATTTAATGCTTGTCCTGCAAGATCAATTCTGAATCTTATCAACCATGCTTTCTTGTCTTTTCTGTCTAACGCGACTCTTGCGTTTTCCTCCTGGACGCAGACCTTGTCTCCGCGTCTGGCTTTGTTTTGCCTAGACGCAAATTTGCTTTTATGGGGACGCAGCCCATTTAGTGGAGACGCAAGTCTCTTTATGTAAGGATGGGAATGGCAATATTGTAATATCATTCCCCCTTATATATACACCCCTTTTTTTCATTCTCTTTCATTCATTCTTTTTCCTTTCCTTCTCTTTCCTGAGAACGAACCAGCAGCCCATTTCCATGGGTTTGAGCCGTGCCTCTCTCTTGGTCGACCACCATCTTTGCCATCTCCGCCACCAACTCCTCCTCCTTTCTCTCCTCCATTTCCTCCTCCATTCCAACAACAACACCACCTCCACCACCTTCTCCTTCCTCTTCTTTTTCCACCAAATAAACCATTTCCACCACCTCCTTCTCCACCATCTCCACCACCACATACTCCATCTTGGCCACCAACGACCATGCCATCTTCCTCTCCTCATAGTGCTCTTTCTAACAAGTTATAGCTTCGCTCTCCGAAATCCCTTTTGCAAAACTCCAATTTTTCATTTTTAACTACACTTGCACCCCCACAATTTGCTTTGGCTTGGGCTTGGGCTACTGGATTCTGGCCGTCTCCGGCCACCTCTGGCCGCCGCCGTCGACCACCGGCCATGGCCGGCTACCATCCTCCCTTCCCTTTTCCTTTCTTTTCCTTCCTTTCTCCTTTCTTTTATTTCCATCTTTCTTTCTTCTTTTCTTTTTCCTTTCCTTGCCTTTCTCTTTCCGTCTCTATTTTCCTCCCAAACTTACGTCCCCTTCTCACTCTTTCCCTGTCTCTCTCTCTTTCTCACTCCTTCTTATCTCCCTGTCTCTCTGTGTTAAATTGTTGACGCGGATCTCACCCCCGCGTCCAAGCAATTCCTTAACGCGGCCTTCGCGTTCTTATATCGACGCAACGCAGAGCCCATGCCCGCGTTTGTGTTCTTCTCGTGTTAATGCGACGCGGAACCCACGTCCGCATCCGCGTTCTTCTCGTATTATAACTTGAACGCGGGTCTCGAACCTCACGTTTGTGGCATCTACGCGATGCGACCCCCGCGTCTCACTCTCAAACTCGCGTCCCCTGTACACACTCTCTCTCCATGGACTTCTCTCTCTAGCTCTCACTTTCTCTCTCCTCTCTCTCATTCTCTTTCTCTCTCTTGATTTTCTCCTCTCTATCACTTTCCCTTTAACATGTTTACGCGTTGGTTACCTGAATTCCGGAGATTGGGGATTTCACTATGTTTTCTAAAGATTTAGGCGAGTGTTCTCGCTTTTCTCTTGACTTTTCCGCTTCGTTGGAACGACTTGATTGTCTTATGTATTTGTATTTGGAACTAACACCTTCTCTGCAGGTACCCTAACCTCTGGGGACAACTTTTGAGGTTTAAAGTCCTCTGGACTTTCTCTATATGCTACGCCTGGTAGGCGGACCTAGCGTCAACACTTTACCGCTTACTCCGTTCGAGTATAGTTACCCCGTGAGCATGACTTTCCTGTGAGCGGTAGTATGGCGTTCCTACGCTTACTGCGACACGTGTGTCTAGCTATGCTGCGAGCGGTAACCTCACCGAGCGTGATAGCATTTACCATTGTACATTAGTTTTGCTCCAGCTCCGCTTAGCTCCGCATGGTGTTTGCTTGCCTACTGAATTACATGTCTACCAGTTCATTGATTCTTCTATCTTGCTTATACTGTTTTTCCTGAAACTGCATGGTTTTCTGGTATTTGTACCAGTCTTGATCGTACTATTTTCTTGTAACGCTTGACATGCTTTCACTTGATGTGCTAACATATACTTTGTTGTCCCTCGTCACCTGCCTGAGATCGCCTCATTTCATGTTACCAACCGACACCCTACATGCTACTACTTGACACTTACTTCTTGCTATGATATGACTTATCACCTGCCTCTAAACATACTAATACTTGACCTGTGATTATCACATTTACAGGAATATTATACTTGTTATCCTGTACTATATATATTCAGTGACCTAAATCTATAGTACTCATGTACTCCTGAACTCCTGATCATGTTTTGCACCCGCTATTCCCGAAAATTGATAACTACATAATAAATCATAAAAAGGAACAACATGCATCGGGTCGGGGGAAACTTGCGGCTATCAAAATATGTTCGTGTTTACAGTTGTACTAGGCATGTTGTGCAACAAAAACTTCCGGTCTGACCTGTGGGCCTCCAGGCGACCGAGGGGAGTGCTGGCTCCCTCCTTCTTGGTACCATCTTGATAAAGGGCATTCTATAAGACCCTCCTGTAGGCCTTGCGGCCGGTTCTATACACCAGCAATGGAACGTCCTGGACCGTGGTCCTGGGCATGTACGGGACCCACCGTAAACATTGTTCGTTGATACACCCGTTAGTTTCCAATAACAACCTTGCTTTACTCAGATGTGGATATATGTGCGCTGGGACGCTAGTTCACATATCTGGACATCGGGGTAAGACGAGTAATAATAATAATAATAAAAGATTCCAGGTATGAATTTGTAATATGCCTTGCCATGTTTGCTTGTATCGGATTTTACTTCGAATTTCCGGTTTTATGATTTTTATACTATACCTGCTTACATCCTGCTTCACCACCCGTGTTCGATTCCATTAGTCTTCTGCTCTTATCTGATCATACTATGAGTCTTCCCTGCTTGATATCATATGTTGTATATCTACTTGCCCCTGCATGCTTGTGCCCACGACACGATTTTCAATGCATGTTTATGATTCAGATTTATTGATACACGTATGCTTACCTATGCTCGACATCTGGCTTTCGCATCACCACTCGCCGGGGTGTTCTGACTCCTCTGGATCCTCATGTCTAGGTCTTGGAGCTTGGAGCGTGTGGATTCTCCCAGTTGCTGATCGGAGTGGCGCAGTGGTAGCGTGGATCCCCAGCAGACCGTCCAGAGCCCCATCCTTCCAAGCCCCCTGCTCGGCTCTAGAGTTTTCATGTTATGACTCTGAGTCTCTATTTGTACTATTCATACTTATCACCTTGTATTCTCGCAATTGCGCCATATTGGTGATGTAATATTCTTATAATATTTGTCACATCTGGTGATAACCTTGTAACTGTACTCTTATGTTGGAATGTATAATGCACCACGTGCTTTCGTACTCTGATTCTTACATGTACTGATGCTTAGCGTATATACGTGAGGGTATTTCTGACCTGCGTATATACGTCGCAGTAACGTCTCCGTACCCGCCGGATCGGGACGTTACAGCATCCTTTCATAAACCTAAAGGCCGTGTCTCCTTTATCAAGAATGCAAGCTCGCACTTTAAGGGTGCGCCCTCTCAAGGGACCAGAGTCGCATCTCTATTGAGTTAGAGCCGCGTCCTCACCAACTATCTGAGACCCGCGCGTCATTCTTAACGAGCCCAAAACCACGTCTCCAGTGCAGATGAAAGCTGCGTCTCAATCATGAACTTAGTACAGCCTGAGTTTGCGCCCTCTCAAGGGACCAGAGTCGCGTCTCTATGGAGTCAGAGCCGCGTCCCCACCAACCAGCTGAGACCCGCGCGTCATTCTTGAGGGCCCAAAATCATATCTCCACTGAAAATGAGAGCCGCGTCTCGCTCAAGAACTCAGTGCAGCCTGAGTTTATTATTCATGGTCGTATCCTATTAAAACGACTAAGGACTGTGTTTTCACAAATAGTCAAGAAGTACGACTATGAAAACTGAGTTCATCGAGGCAGCAAAAGAGTCTGAAAGGATAAAGACGAGACAAAATTTGAGAACTTTTATTATTTGACTCAAAAATGATAAAAGTAACACAAATACTCTTATTCGACAAATGGAGTGTTACAAAAAATGAGACAATACAAAAAGGAGAAGAAGGCTAATAATCCTGCTTCACCAAAGAACGGATTTGTTCCCGGGGGCTATGCATCTCATGCTGACGTGTCCTTTCAGCTTCCACCAAAGCTTGGACCCATAACTCTTCCTCGGACAGAAATATCTTCATAGCCAGTTGTGCCTGAAGAGACTCCAAGCTGGAGGAGTGAGCGGCAAGATTCTCTTAGACCAACTTCTTGGCAGCCTCCGACTCTTTCAGCCATTTTCGGGCAGCAGCAAGTTTCTGCTCGTTGACTTCAATCCAGGCTTGCGCCTTAGCAATAGTAATCTGAGCAGTAGCGATAACTTGCTCTGCCCTTTGGATGATGACTTCAGATTCCTTTGAATCGCCAACCAGTCTTTGGTAATCGGCTTGGAAGTGCTGGAGATGGCGGGCTTCTTCGGCCATTTGCTCTTCTATCTCTTTTTGCTCGTGTTCTTGAGCGGCGAGGAACTTACTCAGTGTCGACCGAGCCTCATCCATTGAGCCAGCATTCTCTAAGGTCTTGAGCTCCTTCAGGTGGCTCCCCAGCTGTTAAACCAGCACCAGGCACGCCCTAGCCTGTGAAGAACTCTCAGTGTGACTGATGTTCTCGATCTGATTCTCGAGAAGCATCCGGAAAAACTCAAAAGAACTGCCCTCGGAAAGGACCAAGTCGATACAAGACCTCATGGAAGCAAAAAATTGTTGCACCATTTGGTGTGCTAGCTCTTTCATGATGTCATCAGCTGGAGATAACCCTACTGATGTACTCCCGGACCCCCTTTCCATGACAGAACGAGAAACGGGAACCAATTCAATTTGTGTAGGGGTGAGGCCGACAACAGGCTCGTCAGACACTGAGGTTATCGCCAATACCTCTGGGACAGTTATTGTTGTAGCAGCTTCCACAGCAATAGAAGCAACATCAAGCTCCACGGCACTGGGTTCCTCGGCTGAAGTTTGACCTGTTCTATCTTCTGCGTCAATGCTTGCCATAGGATCCTCCACTTGAGCTACCCCAGTGCTCTCTGTAAATCACAACATTAAATGTCAATAGTAGTGATGAAAAGAAGAGTATCCAACACGTCAATATTCTCTTACTATGTTGAGGATCTGACAATGACAAATCCCTAGACAAGCCATTTGGGTATGAGGACTCCCCACCCTCAGTGATTGTACCCTCATGAGGCATCCCAGTAGCAAGAGCTTCAAGGCCCTCCTACTGGGCCAGCTCTTAGATCATCTCCTCAAAATGAGAAGTTGTGGCTTCACTACCAACAGCCAGCCCTGTAGAAGAAAGTCAAAAGGAAATGTTAGAACTCATTCCTAACTTTATAGGGAACCAGTTTAGGAGGACAAAGAAAATACCTTAAGTAGCGGCGATCCTTGCTATCGGCGAAACCATCACAGGGACGTACCCCTGTATCTCTTCCTTTGAGATATGCGAGAATTTCCTTATGTCAGGAAGAGCGGGTTCATTGCCAAAATCGACTTCCTCGCCAGAATAATATCCATGTTCTTCGAACAAGGAAGACGACAACTCGACACAAGAGGTCTCAGCAATCAAAGTTTTATCACTGAGCACCCCGACAGTAGGGCTGTGTTCGATAACCCGTGAGGTGGACATCAATACACTAGGAGACCTAGGCTGCTGCGCCTCCACCCTTCTCCCATGAGCTGAAGAATGTCCAGGCTGAGTCGAGACTCCCGTAATCTCAACATCATCCTTCCTCACCAAGTCAACTTCAGATCGTTCGACCTCCTCATCTACGATAGGTTAACCCGCGAGCTCTCCCTCCTATAGGATCACGGGACCCCTGTTGCGCGGACCTCAGGAGCGAAGGATGGGGACTTCTTCTCCTCTTCTTCTTCCTCCCCATGCTCTTCGACACGAGGAAGAACTACTTTGGGCATCAAAGCTTCAGCCTCCGATTCCCTCCCTTCTTCGGGATAGGCTCACCCTTGGAAGCAGAGCCACGGGAATGTTTGGCCACGGCCTGCCAACTCTTTCTAGCGGGTTGCCCCTTAGGTGCTACTGTCCTTTGCTCCATCCCTGCTTCCCCTCCTGTTTCCCTCTCGGCTTCCTGATACTTATTCACACCTCGCACACGTTTGTTGGACTCCAACTTGGTTTGTAAGACGCCTTGATGCTGTTAATGCAGGAGGTATTTATTCCAAAACCAGACATCCTACTAGCAAGAAAGTACTACGTGCAGAAACCGAGGCTGGTATAACAATTGGGCGTCTTGTAAGGCAGGCTAAAAACAGCTCTTGTCCCTCTAGCTACACTGTAGTACCACGCCCGAGTACCTTCAAACAAGTTTCCACTGAAGCAGAGGCCAGCGTTAGGGTTGCCGATATATAATTGATCATAGCCAAACTACCGAGCAAAATGACTGGGCATGTAAGGCTCGATCTTACATGAATCACCTTGCCGAAAGATCAGGTATCTAGGCTGAATATTGATCAGCTACCAGAAGACTCCTGATGGCAGCCTTGTGAAGTCATCTGGTCCCGAAAGGTCGGCAAACTTATCCCCGTAGGACGCCCCGAAAATCTCAGGGAAGCAACAGTTAAGCTGGTAATTCGAACTGTTCAGAATGGAATTCCGAACAAAGAACATGTAGTAATGAGACCAGCTCGAATTCTCCAGCCTCTGCTCGAAGGGAATGAAGCCTTCGGAGGAAGGCACCGTCGTCATCAGTGAGGGACAGTGCATAACATATCAGGCCATCAGGTACGTATAAGGAAGCTCAATCCTGGGGTTAGGGGTCTTCACTTCTAGCCTTCCTTCTGAATATACCACTGACCTACCCTGGGAGTCTACAATGGCCTCCACTTGGCACAGGCTTTTGACTAAAGCCCGTAATCCACTCTGAATTCTGGCTACCATCGCTGGAAGGAGAGCGATAGACTTCCCGTAGGCAAGCAAGATAGTCGGGTACACCACATCGGCAGTGATTACTTCATGTGACAGCGTTAGCACCACACAACGCTTCAGCCATAGCATGAGGAAGCCCGCCAATAAATTCTGGTCAGAAATGCGAATTCGGGCCTGGTGATGAAAACTTTCAAAAATCATATCAGGTTTGAAAGTGTCCTCGTTCGACTCGGTGGTGTAGGAGCTTGTAGAGGCATTAATCCTCTCAGCAATTTTCTCATCAGTGCAAGGGGCCAGACTAGTCACTGGGTTATCTTTCTCATTTATGCAGTTGAACAGATAGCTCGCCCAGGACATCTGCTTAACACCCATATTCCTCCAGGAGGATATCTGCCCGCAGATGTGGAAGTGGCACAACACTTCCTAATATATCTCATATACCTAAGGGTCCTCTTTCCTCAAGAGATGAAGCTCCTCAGAAGTCGGGACGTATTCTTCATAAGGGGCATCTCCCATAAATAGCCTCGAGACTTCATATAGCTCATGAAGAGCGAGCCCATCTCTCTGACTGGGGTAAAAAATGTGCTTGTCAGAGGATTATAATGTTCCAAGATACTATAAAAATTGTGGGAATTTTGAGGGAGGCCATACTGTGCGGCCATAACCGAATGGTATAACCCCACCTGTTGTAGCAGAGCCCCGAGCTCGACAAGAACAAATCCAACATTCTAACCCCACCATGATTTGTCGTTAGACTGGACCCACCCGAGCGGACGAAAGTCGACGGGAAAATCACCTCTAACTTTCAAAAACTGATTGATGAAGGTGGCGACAAGCTGAGAGGTTTCTCCTTTCGGATACTCAGGCCTGACTAACCCGGAAAATAAACCAAAGACATCTTTCCCATAGCCAGCAGGGTGTACTTCTTTGGCACCTAATTTGCCGAGAGACACGTTTGAGGCAAACCGGAAAGATCCCACTCCATTGTACGGTGAACGGATATATATTAAAGATAGGACAAGGAATACATCCTCTCCATATTAGGAAGAAAGTGTTGGCCCAAGGTTACAATCACCCATGTTTAGTGTGTTATGATGATTACAAAACATATTAGTTATTTGTACTAATATTGTTTATTGGTTAAGTGTGTTTCAGGGATCTAACTCATCTAGAAGGTTTATTCCCTATAAGCAAATGTTTTGGACTGAAGTCAACTCAAATTGGGCTCAAGAATCAAGTGTTGAAGACATTATGGTGAAAAGCCCTCTTGAAGCACTTGTAGTACTTTGAACCAATGTAAGAATTAGATTGTTAAAGTTTGAGTTTTGGAAATTGGCTCTAGGATACACTCACACGTTTTTGTATTCAAGTTTTCATGGTCAAAACTTTTGTTTTATGCCTTAGTAAATATATATACATGACCCTAAGTTTTACAAATATGAATATCATGTTTAGATCATGTATGTATACTCTTTCCAGCATATTACTTAGCTTTCCTTTCTTCAAAACATTTTTTACAAAATTTTCCAACTTCAAAATCCTGCTGTTTTTCCTATTTCAGGCTGACCGGCCGACCGGCACGGTCCACCGGCGCCAGTGCCAAGACATGCACATTTGTGCACGTCTGTCGGCCGACCGCCCGGGTCGACCGACTGTAAGCAGTTGCTCTCGGGTTTTCTGGGTCGACCGCCCCGGTCGACCGTCCGAAGAAAATTATGTTTTCTCTTAGAGGACGGTCGACCGGACCGGTCGACCCGAGCCCAACGGCTCTTTGCCAGCAGAGCTGGCGGCCGACCGGCCCGGTCGACCGCCAGGCCTGCAAAAGCCCAACGGCTCTTTCCTCTTTTGTGCAATTCTGAAATCTGTCTTTTTAATCTGTTTTGGCAGACTTTTTCTAAGGTTTTGGAGATCTTTTTTAGAGCAAATAAGCTTAAAATAAATTGTTTTTAACCTATTTCTCTCCCTATAAATAGAGGAGAAGAGTCTCTTGCAAAACACCAAGAAAAATCCTCAAGTTTTCATAGTTTTCAAAAGAGAAGAAAAGTGTTTAAGCTCTTCATTTCCAACTCTTTTCTTGAGCTTGTTTTCAGTTGTGTTCTCCAGCAAAAATCATCTCTACAACTGAGTTTTCTCATTACACTTCTTAGAGCCAAAAATCCCTTACTCATTCTATAAGAAAGTTGTAAAAGAGTGAGAGTTTGTAAAAGAGTTTAGTGATCTTGTTGTGATCACTTTTGTTATTTGTTCCTCTTCTTGTTCTTATGGAGACACCTCTTCGGTAGAGGTTATTGTAATTGGTGAAGCTCGGTGCACGGGTCTTCGGTAGACCGTTGTAAGCGTCCTCGGTGGATAGTGGAAACCCTTCACGGAGGTGAAGGCGGGGAGTAGAGCGGTGGCTCGAACCTCGAAACAAATACTTGTGTTTGCGATTGTCTTTTGCTCTTGCTCTCTATTTCGCTTTACTTTCAATTGCTCTTTATTGCTTATTGCTTCAAGTATTTTTGCTTCCTCTACTTGTGATATCTTGTGTGCACTTCATCATTGCCTATTATTCATTCATTGATATTTTGTCGATCAATTCTCATACAACAAGGTTGCATTGCGCACCTCTAACCCATTCAAGGGGAATTGGGAGGAAGGAGTTCAGAACCTCTCACGGGGTATTCGGCTCTTAGTCTTGTTTTGAGAGATCGTTGCATCATTCATCCATCTTAATTTTAAAAAGATTGTTAGATTAGCAATTACACCTATTCACCCCCCCTCTAGGTGTTTTTCAATTGGTATCAGAGCTTGGTTACTAGGCTCTTGGCTTACAACCCTAGAGAGATCCTAATATTGCTAATCATTTCATTCATTCTCACTTAGTAAAGATGGCCGATGGTATTAAGACACCCCCTAAGTTTGATGGACTTAACTTTCCCATATGGAAGGTTAAGATGACCATTTTCTTGCAATCTCTAGGTAGTCGAATTGCAAAGGCCGTGACCAAACCCTTTAGTGCACCCCCCGGTGATGAATCCACTTGGTCTGAAATAGAGACCAAAGAATTTGATGCCAATGCTAGGGCTCACTATGCACTTCTTCAAGCCCTTAATGATGATGATATAGCTAGAGTTATTCATTGCAAGTCCGCATATGAAATTTGGACACATTTGCTAGTTACACATGAGGGGACTTCACAAGTGAAGAGAGCTAAAATAGACCTTCTTCGGTCCCAATATGAGAATTTTTGCATGCAAGAAAATGAAACCATAGATGATATGGTTACAAGATTTACAAAGATCACTAATGGACTTTCTTCTCTAGGTGATGCTATCGACAACGATCAAAGAGTTTGAAAGATCATCCGGGCTCTTCCTCCTTCATGGGAAGTAAAAGCAACCACCTTGAAGGAACTCAATGACAAGGAGGAGATGGAGCTAATTGGTCTCATTGGGAACCTCAAAACCCATGAGATGGAGAGGAAAGTAAGGGAGGACATGGCTCCTTCCAAGAAGAAGACTATAGCCTTCAAAAGTCAATCCACACACTCCGACGAAGACGATGAAGAAGAAGAAGATGACGAAGAGCTCTCACTTCTTGTGAAGAACGTCCGGAAGATGTACAACAAGGCTAAATTTCAAGGAAGAAGGAGATGGCAAGGAGGTAAAGAAGAAAGGAAGATTATTTGCTTCAATTGTCAAAGGCCGGGACACATAGTGGCGGAGTATCCGGATAAAGTAAAGCCTTCCACCTCCAAGAAGCCCTACAAGAAGAAGGCAATGAAAGCTACATGGGATTCCGAGAGCGAATCCGAGGAGGAAATCGACACCGCCAACATGTGCTTCATGGCCAATGAAAGCACAAGCAAGGTAACCCCTTCCACTTCTCCTAATGATGAACTTTCCATGGATGAGTTAGGAGAGGCATTTGTAGAACTATCACATAACTATGATTTTCTTAAGAAAAAGTATTTAAAAATGAAAAAGGAAAATGAATCTCTTAATCATCAAGTTTTTACTCTTTCTAAAAAAAAAAGATGAATTACTTTCCACTCTTGCTTCCACCCAAAAAGATTTGACAAATATAAGATTTCTTGTAAAGGCAAGTCCCCACTAATTGATTCTAATGAGATTACCATGCTTAAAGAAAGAATATACTCATTAGGAATTGTTTTGAAAAATTGTGAGTTTGATAAGAAGAAGATAGAGGCCATGTTTCCTAAGAAACAAGCCCCTAAGAAAAATGTTTACCATGCTCATGCTCATGTTCATACCACACAACCTTTACATCGTGGCAAACCCCCAAGACATGCTCACACTTCACACACACATCATGCATTTATGTATGGAAGAGTGTTCTCATGTTCACATTGTGGGCGGAAAGGGCACTTAGCTAATTTTTGCTATATAGATTAAGTGCATCTTGTCATAATGTTTGGGTTCGAAACACTAACTTTCAAGGACCCAAGAAAATTTAGGTACCAAAGTCAACAATTTTGTTAAATGATGTAGGTACCTTCTGAGGCCCAACGACGTAGAGGATTGTGGTATCTTGATAGTGGTTGCTCAAGGAACATGACTTGGGACATCAACAACTTTGCAACCCTATCAAGATACCATGAAGGTGGCACCGTCACCTTCGGAGATGATGCCAAGGGTAAAATCATCGGTATTGGTAATGTAAAACTCGGCACATCCCCTTTAATTGAGAATGTTGTTTTAGTTGATGGCCTCAAGCATAACCTCTTGAGTGTTAGTCAACTTTGTGATAAAGGTTTTGATGTAGTTTTTGATAATGTAGCTTGTAAAGTAATTGATAGAATTTCTAATACTTGTATGTTTTCCGATTTTCGTGAAAGTAATGTTTATATGATAGATATGTCTAATATGTCTTGTAATATTACTTGTTTAAAAGCCCTCGATGATGATTCTTGGTTGTGGCATAGAAGATTAGGCCATATTTCATTTGACCATATATCTAGGTTAAACACAAAGGAAATGGTGAAAGGTATTCCTTGCTTGAGTTTTGAAAAGGACCGAGTTTATGACGCATGTCAATTTGGGAAACAAACTAAGTCTTCTTTCAAGTCAATTAAGGATATCATGACATCACGTCCTTTGGAGCTAATTCATATGGATCTATTTGGCCCTACACAAACCAAAAGTCTAAGTGGGAATAGATTTGCATTTGTTTTGGTTGATGACTTTTCACGGTTTACTTGGGTTTTCTTTCTTGAACACAAAAATCAAGCATTTTCATATTTCCAATCTTTTAAGAAAAGAGTTGAAAAAGAAAAAGAGTCTTCAATTTTAAGAATAAGAAGTGATAGAGGAGGTGAGTTCATTAACCTACCCTTTACCACTTTTTGTGAAGAATATGGAATTAAGCATGAACTTTCTTGTCCTAGAACTCCACAACAAATGGAGTAGTTGAACGAAAAAATCGAACTTTACAAGAGATGGCTAGGACAATGCTAAGTGAATATGGTCTACCACATTATTTGTGGGCCGAGGCCGTAAATACATCATGCTATATATCAAATCGTGTTTTCTTATGTAAAAATACTTCAAAGACTTCTTTTGAAATGTACTTTTCTAGAAAACCAAATGTTTCATATTTCAAGGTTTTTAGATGTAAATGTTTTGTTTTAAATACAAAAGATAATTTAGGAAAATTTGATGCTAAAGCTTATGAGGCAATTTTTGTGGGTTATTCTAATACTAGTAAAGCTTATAGAATCTTCAATAAATCATCTTTGACTATTGAGGAATCTATACATGTTAAGTTTGAAGAATCTAACTTGTTTGTAAAGAATGTTGTAGAAATAGATGCTTTGGATGAAGGCTTGGAGAAAGTGACCTTGGAGGATACACCTACAATGGGAATGGGAGACAAGCCAAAGGATGATGAAGGAAGTGAAGCTAAAGTAGAAGAGGCTCAAGGGAATGAGATTCAATCAATTGAAATGGAGCCTACTCAACAACTTCCAAAAGATTGGAGATACAATCCTCATCATCCCAAGGACCTCGTCATAGGTGAAGTATCTAAAGGGGTAACCACTCGCTCTAAACTTCATGATTTTTGTGGACATTATGCATTTATTTCTCATGTTGAACCCAAGAACGTCCTCGAAGCCGAGGCCGATTCATATTGGTTGCTAGCAATGCAAGAGGAACTCAATCAATTTGAGCGCAACCAAGTTTGGCACCTTGTTCCTAGGCCCCACGATAGACCAACAAT
Organism: Agave tequilana; assembly: GCA_038442645.1. Classification (NCBI taxonomy): domain Eukaryota; kingdom Viridiplantae; phylum Streptophyta; class Magnoliopsida; order Asparagales; family Asparagaceae; genus Agave; species Agave tequilana. The sequence continues at coordinate 21,785 of JAVJIF010004131.1, read as the reverse complement.
TGGTACTAAGTGGATCTTTAAGAACAAGTTGGATGAATCGGGTAACGTTGCTAGGAATAAAGCTAGGTTAGTTGCTGATAGGTAGTGAAAAATGCATAATTATCATCATATATACCATCACATTTGCACATTTATTCATATTATAATGCACATTTATTAATATTTCGTTATTTAATGTGTGCAGGCCTCGAAGTATTATTTTAATAAGAAATAAAGCTTAAAGAGCCCAAAAGCCCAGATCCAAGCCCATGTTTGAAGCCCAGGTGAAAAAGCGCAATTACAAGAAGTCAAAATGCAAATACACAAAGGGCTAAAGTTGCAAATATCAAAGATGAGGGAAGGATAGACTTCTACCCAACCCTAAACACTTGCAGGATGAGGATAAAAGCCCAAAATTCGTGGATAGAAGATTTGGGATATTTGAGATTAAGGTAACTTGATTACTAAGTTATCTCGAAATCCCAAGATGGAGAGCCAGGATCACACTTCCAGAAGCAAAAGCCCACATGGACGGACCAGGAGAGGCCACGCGCCAAAGCGCGTGGCCAGACTTCACCAAATTGCCGCAAAAGCGCGGCAAATCCCAGGATTCCGCGGCATTTTTGATGATCCAGACTACCAGATTTCGTTGTGATCTTATTCGGGACTCTATCACCTACTGCACTATAAATATCCCCTGCAGTGCAACGTACAGGGCATGCAGAGACGATTAGGGTTTTCTTTAGCCACTTTTATTTAAAGTTGTAATTTTTATTTCATGCTCGTTGTGGAGAAGAAGGAGACGATTGTGTAACCGGAGATTCATCTGAAATAAAGGTCACTCTTTTGTTCTCTTTTAATTTCTGCAAATTTTATTTCTTTTTGTGATCTCTTTGATTTTCAATCTGTGATCTCTTCTTGCTTTCTTTTTCTTTATTTTGCAATCTTTCTCATTAAATAAAAAATAAAAAAATATAAATAATTTGAAAAGAAAAAAAAATAATGATGAAGAACTAATCCTCTTAGTGGTTTGCTGAGATTCTTAAAGCAACCCTAGAGCAATTAAAACTTGATCTGATTAATGAACATCTCTAGAAACCCTAGGTTTAAAGTCAACTAATTCTGGAAGATTAAAAAATACTTAAAATTCTTAATCTAGGTTGCATGTTAAAAGAACTTTTCATGACTTCAAACTTAAGAACTAGGACAGTAGGTGATAGAGTCTTCTATTAGGCTGTACCTAGATGTTAGGATGAACCATAGTTGGTTTTTGAATAATGCAACTTAGTTAGAATCGTGTATTAATTTTTCTTGCTTGATATATTTGTAATAACCTAGGGTGAATCATATCAATCTTAAGATGAAGATCAAGCTCTTTAATTTGCAATAGGGTTGTGGTAGAAGATCAGCAAAACCACGTCTTTAATCTCATATTTTCATCACCAATCTAATCTCTCTTTTCTTACTTGAAGCATACAGAGGAATCGAGTCGAAAAGCTTTCATCGCATCCTTCCCTGAGGATCACGACCCGCTTGAGCCCTTGCTACAGCGGATTCGCATTGAGACTAAGAATTCTGAACTTTATTTCAATCTATAAAATCTCAATCAAATTTTGGCGCCGTTGCCGGGGAAGGAACGGCACGATTTCCTCGTTCTAATCATTCTTTCTTTTCTGTTGCAGGTACAGAGAACAGGAAACAAAAACAGAGCAGCAGAAAGCACATATAGCTATCCAGTGCCTCTGCCCTCGAAGGCAGAGCACCTGGACCTACAACTTTGCCGCAGAAACGCGGCAAAAGCCGCGAATCCACGGCAATTGTAGTGGACTACTGATATATTTTTCTGCAGGTTGCTCTGCAGTGCAAAATTCTATTTTCTGCTGTGATATTATTTCTCTGTGATCACTCTGCAACTGCCAATTAATAACATTAACCCATTTGTTGAAAATAAAAAAAAAAAATTTTAGACTCTTGCATTTAGGGCACGTGTCTATTTACATTTTTTAATTCTGTTGAAGAGTGCTGGCGACAAGGTACGTTTGCATAGCATATAGATTAGGAAACACTCTTGGTTGTTTACTGCTTTCTTGAGTGATTACTTTTCTACCGCTTTACACGTACACTAATTCATCTTAAGGGCATAACCCATAAGCAAGATAAGGTGGGAATTTCATCACCCTTCCTTGGCCCACAAATCATATCCGTCACACTCACAACCCTAACCTTAAGTAAAATTTGACTAGACGTTGGCCCTAGGTTAACTCGGACTCAATAGGAGATTGACCGAAGGAGGAAAATTGTTCGAAATTAACTCTTGTCAAATCGGTGTCTAGGCAGGGGATTGAGGGCCGAAAGCCCGAAGAACGGTGGTTATTTAATTAAGGAACGTCTCTGACGGAAAACCTCCCACCGGTCTTGCCACCTACCTGGCCGATTAGCTTGTGGTTAACGTCGACAGTAGACCTCCTAAGGACAGTCTAAAGTTAGGAGTCGTCTAGGTCAAGGCTTACCTTAGATTAGGACTTTTGATTGTTTTTCTTTTTTTGATTGATTGGGTGAACTTGTTTGCTGATTGTGCATGACCGCTTGGCCGAGAGACCCACTTACATCCAGGCTAACTAGAACTAGTTCACCACCCGAGCTCAAGCCCGACTCACACATGGCACAACCACAGTCACTCCAAGATAGGTTCTATCCTATTAGAACCTCTCTTCCTTCTTGCATCCAGCTCACTATCGAAAGTGTTGACCCATATGAACTCAAGCCACAATACATCAACACTCTTCCCAAATTTCATGGACTTGAATCTGAGGATGCATACTTCTTCATAAGGGAATTTGAAGAAGTATGTCAAATGATGAATATACCTAAGTTAGGAAACGATGCTATCAAACTTAGGTTTATCCCCTTTGCTTTAAAGGATTTAGCAAAGAAATGGCTCTACAGTCTAGAGGCCGGTTCAATATCTTCTTGGGATAATTTCATTAAGGCCTTCTTAAAGAAATTTTATCCCGTTCACAAGACTGCACTGATTAGGAAGAATATCCTCCAGTTTAAGCAAACAGCCAATGAACCTTTTTGGAAATACTTCGAGCGTTTTAAGGATCTCCTTGCCCAATGTCCTCACCATGGGATAGAGAAATGGCGACTTTGCCAAGTTCTCTATGATGGATTAGATTATTCTACTAAAACACTGTTAGAATCCATGTGTCAAGGAGGATTTCTGCAAAAGAATGAAGATGAAGGATGGATATTGTTTGAGGAATTAGCTGAAAAATCCATCCAATGGGACCCTACTCCTGAAAAATCTAGGACTAATGACCCTACTTCTTCTAAAGGAGGTATCCATTCCATTGAGGCCAACGTAGCAACCGATGCTAAGTTAGCTGCTGTTATGCGTAGACTAGAGGCTCTTGAAACTAAAGAGCCAGTCTCTGTGAACCAAGTCAGCCCAACATCTTCGGCGGGCTGTACTTATTGTCAAGATATGAACCATGTGTTCGAGGAATGTCCTGTTTTCATCGCGCATCAATGCTTGCCCGAACATATGAGTGCGGCCTTCACAAGGCCCGCCAACAATCCTTATGCACCCACCTACAATCCCGGTTGGAGAAACCATCCCATTTTTCATGGGGCCCAAGCAACAATGATCAAGTGAGGCCCAAATTCTCCAACAACTTCTAAAATCCGCCCTATCAACAAAATTTCCCTAGTCAAAATCCTCCACCGTCTTTCCAAAATTCACAAATGGAGACAAGACTTTCAAATTTGGAAAGAAAGGTGGATACCCTAGTCAAAAGCCAAGACACGCTGGCTCAAGTCCTAAGTAGGATAGAGCTCCAATTGAACCAGCAAGAGAGACAGAGGGGTACCCTACCGAGTCAACCATTGCCAAATCCTAGGAATCCTAGGCCAGCCAATGAGGCTCAAGACCCAAATCAGTGTCACATGGTTCATACACTCAGATCTGGGAAACAAGTTGATAATCAAGTATCTATGCCATCGAATCCATCTCAGCCATCCATTCCATCTAGCTCCACTTCCATTCCATCTAGCTCCACTCCTTCTCCATCCAGTCCCAAGGAAACTGAAGCTGAAAAGTCAGCAGATCAGTTGCACCAGCCTATAGCTCCATTTCCAAATAGGCTTAGAAGCAAGAACAATGCACATATGGAGAAATTATTAGAGGTGTTCAATCAAGTTAGGCTCAACATTCCACTTCTTGATGCAATCCAACAGGTCCCTAGTTATGCCAAATTCATTAAGGACATGTGCACCAAGAAAAGAAAGACTAATGTGCCTAAGAAGGTTTTTCTAGCCACTAACATTAGTGAGCTACTGTCCAACCAGATCCCTATCAAGTATAAGGACCCAGGTTGCCCCACCATTTCTTACACCATAGGTCGAGCCGAAATCAATCGAGCACTCCTCGATTTAGGAGCCAGCATCAATTTGCTCCCTTTCTCCGTGTATCAACAACTTGGATTAGGTGAACTCAACCCGATCCAAGTTACTATTCAGTTGGCTGACCGCTCTATCAAAGTTTCAAAGGGAGAGATCAATGACGTTCTCATACGGGTTGGAGAATTCATTTACCCGGTCGATTTCATTGTCTTAGAGACACAACCTGTGTCTAATCTTAGGTCCTAAACTCCCGTTATCTTAGGAAGACCGTTCCTAGCAACCGCTAATGCAATTATAAATTGTAGAAACGGTTCCATGAGACTGACTTTTGGGGATATGACCAAGGAAGTCAATGTTTTCAACCTAGGTAAGCATCCCTACGATGTGACCGACCAACCCTTTGAGGTTAACTCCATTGAGAACATGACGAGTGAGCATAATGATGAGATCATATTTGAGTCAGAGGAAGAGGAAGAGTTAGAAACAAGTGATATCAGTCTTGATGAGATCGAATGGGAATCAAATCTGAGTTCTATAGAGATGGGAGATTCTAGCTTAACTCCTCCACCCATCGAGCCAACTCCTTCTTTGGAGTTAAAATCCTTGCCCAAACATCTTAAGTATGCCTACCTAGGTGAACAAGAGACGTTACCGGTCATAGTTGCATCTAATTTGACCAATAGGCAAGAGGAGGACCTGCTGGCAACCCTGAGGAGACATAGGGAAGCCATTGGTTGGACTATGGCAGATATCAAGGGACTGAGCCCTACGATAGTCCAGCATCGTATCCATCTAGAGGAAGGGGTTAGACCGAAGAGGGATCCACAGCGTAGGCTAAACCCACTCATGCAGGAGGTTGTACACGCCGAAATAGTAAAACTGTTAGATAATGGGATCATTTATCCCATTTCCGATAGCGAATGGGTTAGCCCAATGCATGTGGTCCCTAAGAAGTCTAGCTTTACTGTGGTAGAGAACGACAAGCATGAGTTAGTGCAAACACGATTGCCTACCAAGGTGAGAGTATGCATAGACTACCGCAAGTTGAACGCAGCCACTAGGAAAGATCATTTTCCCCTCCCTTTCATTGACCAAATGTTGGAAAGATTAGCAGGTCATGAGTATTACTGCTTTTTGGACAGTTATTCAGGGTATAACCAAATTCCTATAGCACCGGAGGATCAAGAGAAGACAACGTTCACATGTCCATTTGGGACATTTGCCTACCGTCGAATGCCTTTCGGCCTATGCAATGCCCCCGCCACATTCCAACGTTGTATGTTAAGCTTGTTTTCTGATATGGTCGAGCGTTTCCTAGAAATTTTCATGGACGACTTCTCCGTCTATGGAAATTCATTTGACCAGTGTCTCCATCACTTGGAGCTAGTGCTGAGTAGGTGCACCAAAAAGAACTTGACCCTAAATTGGGAAAAGTGTCACTTCATGGTGCAACATGGGATTGTCCTAGGTCACGAGATATCTAGGGAAGGGATTAAGGTAGACAAGGCCAAGGTGGAGATCATAGCGAGACTTCCACTTCCGCGATGCGTGAAGGACATTCGGTCTTTCTTAGGACACGCCGGATTTTATCGTAGGTTCATTAAGGACTTTAGCAAAATTGCTAGACCCCTTACAAACCTTCTAGCTAAAGATGTGTCCTTCATCTTTGATGATAGGTGCCATACTGCATGGGAGAAATTGAAAATGGAACTTATCTCTGCTCCTATCATCTCACCTCCGGACTGGTCCAAGCCTTTTGAGATCATGTGCGATGCCTCAGATTTTGCGATAGGTGCTGTCTTAGGACAGCGTAAGGATAGCAAGCAGCACGTGATCTATTATTCGAGTAGGACGCTCAATGACGCCCAAATGAACTATACTACAACCGAGAAGGAATTCTTGGCAGTAGTGTTCGCTTTGGAGAAATTCCGCCCATACCTACTTGGGACCAAGACCACGATTTTCACTGACCATTCTGCTCTTCGATACCTTATGCTTAAAAAAGATGCGAAGGCCCGACTCATTCGTTGGATCCTTCTCCTTCAAGAATTCGATCTCGAAATTCGAGATAAAAAAGGTGTCGAAAATGTCGTAGCTGACCATCTCTCTCGTGTGCCAAACGCACCTTCTGACGAGCTGCCCATCAATGACAATTTTCCCGATGAGCAACTTCTAGCCATCTCTAAGGAGCCATGGTTTGCTGACATAGTAAATTACTTAGTCACAAACCAAACACCACCTAGTTGGTCTAAACAGGATAGATACCGATTCTTGTCTCAAGTTCGGTATTACATGTGGGAAGATCCTTATCTTTTCAAATATTGTAGCGACCAAATCATTAGGAGATGTGACCCGACGAGGAGACTAGAAGCGTGCTAGCTTTTTGTCATGAGTTCGCTTGCAGTGGACATTTTGGTCCCCGCAAAACTGCCGAGAAAATTCTGCAAAGTGGCTTTTATTGGCCAACTGTGTTTAGAGACGCATTTGAGTATTGCAAAACTTGCACAAGATGTCAAATGATAGGAAGAATTTCCAAACGAAATATGATGCCCCTAAATCCCATTCTAGAAGTAGAACTTTTCGACGTATGGGGCATTGATTTTATGGGACCCTTCCCTAATTCGTTTGGGCACCAGTACATCTTGTTGGCTGTAGACTACGTGTCAAAGTGGGTAGAAGCTGTCCCTTGCAAGACAAATGACAACAAAGTTGTTGTCAAATTCTTGAAAGATAATATCATCTCACGCTTTGGAATCCCTCGAGCCATCATTAGCGACAATGGCACACATTTTTGCAATAGAACTTTTGAAGCTCTTATGCGAAAATATGCCATTACCCACAAGTTGTCTACGCCCTACCATCCTCAAACTAGCGGGCAGGTAGAAGTTTCTAATAGGCAAGTCAAGCTCATTTTGGAGAAGACTGTGAATCAGAATAGGAAGGACTGGTCCACCAAACTGGTGGATGCCCTATGGGCATATAGGACTGCCTTTAAGACGATTCTAGGAATGTCTCCCTACAGACTGGTCTTTGGAAAGGCTTGCCACCTTCCTGTCGAGCTAGAGCACCGGGCCCTTTGGGCAATTAAGCAGCTAAATTTCGATTTAGATAAGGCCGGTGAGTTTCGGAAATTACAAATTTCTGAACTAGAGGAGTTGAGGAATGATGCATACGAGAATGCGAAGATTGCGAAGGATAGAGTTAAGGTTTTTCACGATAAATTCATCACGAGAAAAACTTTTGTCCAAGGACAAAAAGTTTTACTTTACAACTCTAGACTTCATCTCTTTCCCGGTAAATTGAAGTCAAGATGGACAGGACCATTCATTGTTAAGACGGTGTTTCCACACGGAGCCATAGAGATCTACGACCCCAAAAATGACAATGCATTCAAGGTAAATGGTCAACGTCTTAAAATCTTTTTAGAGTCTGTGCCGGAAGCTAATGCGGCGATGGGTCTTTTTGACCCACTGTATCGGTGATTATATCTTTCTTCCAGTTCATGCATCCATACATTTCATTCATACATTAGGGACAATGCATGAAACAAGTGTGGGGGAAGGGTATGTAATATAAAAAAAAAATTGAAAAAAAAATGAAAATATAAAAAAATAATAATAATAAAAAATTGTTATAAAAAGGAAATATTTTGACTTATTGTTTTTGAAAGAAATCTAAGTTAGTTTTAAGGATTAGGAAAATCATGATTAGGATTTCTAAAAACTTGGTCAAAATAAATAAATTGTTTAATTTTTAGGTATAGGAGAGAAATTGAATAAATAATTAGTCTTGATTTTTACCTTAATGAAATGTGCATACCAAATGCATATCTAGGATTCTAAGACAAAGACCTTGTGCCTCATAAAAAAAAAAAAGAAAAAAAAAGAAGAAAAAAATCACCAATTAAGCTGATACATGTGCCTCAAGAAGCATAAGTATTCATGCCTAAAGGTGAGTAAATAAAATAAAGTCCTTAGTTTTGGGGCCTAGTTCACTCGAATTTGAGTCCTCGGGGTGTTTTCTCACTTGGTGCCCTAAAGCCAACCGGTTTGGGAGTCATCGACTTTAAGTTCGTTACATGGGTGGATTAGAAAGCCTAAGGAAATTAAGAAAAAATTACTTATATATGTATTAACACATCTAAGAATCAATTAGTTAGGTATGAGGGCCTCAAGAAGCCTTGATACTTATACGAAAGAAAATTAGATGAGTTATACATACTAAAAAAAAAAAAAATTATATTAACACATCTAATAGTCAATTAGTTAGGTATGAGGGCCTCAAGAAGCCTTGATACTTACACGAAAGAAAATTAGATGATCTTATAAAAATACTAAAGAGGCATGAGAGTCCAAGTTAAGGAATTCCTAGATTCACAAGGGTGCATATGACTTTTGGTAACGAAAAAGACTATATTAGAAATTCAATTTTAATCCTTACCTAAAATGAATAACAATTGACTTTATAAAGACCAGGTTTGAAGAATGAATAAAAATGAGGATCCTAAAACTTATAGACTACTTAGTCTCTTCAATAATAATTCAAATATTTTCCTTTTTATGGATTTTGTGGGTGTAATCCGCTGAAAACCCTCACGAGACAACACTCGTCCTCTAGGGTAACCTAGGGGTTTAACGGCTTGTTGCACATGCTAAGTGCAACCGTGATTCCTACGAAAGTGAGTTAGCTAGGTTAGATTTTTCTCTTTCTTTTTGATTTTTACTCGAGGACGAGCAAAAAGATAAGTGTGGGGGTGTGATAGGTAGTGAAAAATGCATAATTATCATCATATATACCATCACATTTGCACATTTATTCATATTATAATGCACATTTATTAATATTTCGTTATTTAATGTGTGCAGGCCTCGAAGTATTATTTTAATAAGAAATAAAGCTTAAAGAGCCCAAAAGCCTAGATCCAAGCCCATGTTTGAAGCCCAGGTGAAAAAGCGCAATTACAAGAAGTCAAAATGCAAATACACAAAGGGCTAAAGTTGCAAATATCAAAGATGAGGGAAGGATAGACTTCTACCCAACCCTAAACACTTGCAGTATGAGGATAAAAGCCCAAAATTCGTGGATAGAAGATTTGGGATATTTGAGATTAAGGTAACTTGATTACTAAGTTATCTCGAAATCCCAAGATGGAGAGCCAGGATCACACTTCCAGAAGCAAAAGCCCACATGGACGGACCAGGAGAGGCCACGCGCCAAAGCGCGTGGCCAAACTTCACCAAATTGCCGCAAAAGCGCGGCAAATCCCAGGATTCCGCGGCATTTTTGATGATCCAGACTACCAGATTTCGTTTGTGATCTTATCCGGGACTCTATCACCTACTGCACTATAAATATCCCCTGCAGTGCAACGTACAGGGCATGCAGAGACGATTAGGGTTTTCTTTAGCCACTTTTATTTAAAGTTGTAATTTTTATTTCATGCTCGTTGTGGAGAAGAAGGAGACGATTGTGTAACCGGAGATTCATCTGAAATAAAGGTCACTCTTTTGTTCTCTTTTAATTTCTGCAAATTTTATTTCTTTTTGTGATCTCTTTGATTTTCAATCTGTGATCTCTTCTTGCTTTCTTTTTCTTTATTTTGCAATCTTTCTCATTAAATAAAAAATAAAAAAAAATATAAATAATTTGAAACGAAAAAAAATAATGATGAAGAACTAATCCTCTTAGTGGTTTGCTGAGATTCTTAAAGCAACCCTAGAGCAATTAAAACTTGATCTGATTAATGAACATCTCTAGAAACCCTAGGTTTAAAGGCAACTAATTCTGGAAGATTAAAAAATACTTAAAATTCTTAATCTAGGTTGCATGTTAAAAGAACTTTTCATGACTTCAAACTTAAGAACTAGGACAGCATAAATTTGAGATTAGTCTTCTATTAGGCTGTACCTAGATGTTAGGATGAACCATAGTTGGTTTTTGAATAATGCAACTTAGTTAGAATCGTGTATTAATTTTTCTTGCTTGATATATTTGTAATAACCTAGGGTGAATCATATCAATCTTAAGATTAAGATCAAGCTCTTTAATTTGCAATAGGGTTGTGGTAGAAGATCAGCAAAACCACGTCTTTAATCTCATATTTTCATCACCAATCTAATCTCTCTTTTCTTACTTGAAGCATACAGAGGAATCGAGTCGAAAAGCTTTCATCGCATCCTTCCCTGAGGATCACGACCCGCTTGAGCCCTTGCTACAGCGGATTCGCATTGAGACTAAGAATTCTGAACTTTATTTCAATCTATAAAATCTCAATCAGTTGCCCAAGGTTACACTCAAATCGAAGGAATCGATTTTGAAGAAATCTTTGCACCCGTAGCACGGCTTGAAGCCATACGGATGACACTAGCTTTTGCCTCATATAAAGATTTTAAATTATTTCAAATGGATGTCAAAAGTGCTTTTCTAAATGGTTTTATTGAAGAGGAGGTGTATGTTGAACAACCCCCCGGGTTTTTTGATCCTACACATCCAGATTTTGTGTTTAAATTAGATAAAGCTCTTTATGGTTTAAAACAAGCCCCTAGGGCTTGGTATGAAAGACTTTCTTCATTTTTGATTTCAAATGGTTTTAAGAAAGGTAAAATTGACACCACTTTGTTTACAAAACATGTAGAAAATGACATTCTTATTGTGCAAATTTATGTAGATAATATTATTTTTGGTTCTACTAATGAATCTCTTTGCCAAGCTTTTGAATCATGCATGAAGGATGAATTTGAAATGTCTATGATGGGGGAACTCAACTATTTCCTTGGACTCCAAATCAAGCAAAGGAAGGATGGGATCTTCATCAATCAAGCCAAGTACACAAAGGAACTCATCAAGAGATTCGGACTTGAAGGCGCTAGAGTGAGCAAAACTCCCATGGCAACAACCACAAAGCTTGATAAGGATGAACAAGGTAAAAGTGTAGACATTATACTTTATCGTAGCATGATTGGTAGTTTATTGTATTTGACGGCTAGTAGGCCGGATATCATGTTTTCCATTTGTCTTTGTGCTCGTTTTCAATCATGTCCTAAGGAGTCTCATTTAGTAGCGGTAAAACGCATTATTAAATACCTTAAGGGCACTATTGAAATGGGTTTGTGGTATCCGAAAACCGGACTATTTGATATGAAGAGTTTTTCGGATGCTGACTATGCGGGTTGTAGGGTAGATAGGAAGAGCACAAGTGGAACATGTCAATTCTTAGGTAATTGTCTTGTATCTTGGTCTTCCAAAAAGCAAAATTCGATAGCCTTATCAACCGCCGAGGCGGAGTATGTTGCAGCCGGAGCTTGTTGTGCACAAGTTCTTTTGATGAAACATACTCTCCTCGACTATGATTTACACTTTGATCATGTTAAAATATTTTGTGATAATACTAGTACAATTCACATGACAAAGAATGCAAATCAACATAGTAAAACCAAACACATTGACATTAGGTATCACTTTCTTAGAGATCATTATGAGAAAGGTGATATTGATATTGATTATGTTTCTACCGATTTTCAACTTGCCGATATTTTTACTAAACTATTAGATTATGCTAGATTCTCCTTTATTTGTGGTGAGTTGAATGTTTGCATTATGGATTCTTAAAGAAAAATCTCTTTTGTTTTGTTTGTTTTGTTTAACCCTTTTTGATGTATGACAAAAAGGGGGAGAAAAAGTATAAGTAAAGTATAAGTTTGTTTGTTGTTTTGTTTGTTTATGGTGTATTACTTTGATGTATTTGAGTTTTTGACAAAACTATGTGTTTCCAATGACTATGCGTTTCCAATGCCTTATGTATTTAGCCTTTCATAGCATTATTGATAAATAGCATTATTTGAGGGGGAGCTTTCCAAGCTCTTCTTCCATTTTGTTTAAATAACCTATATGTTTTGTCATCATCAAAAAGGGGGAGATTGTTGGCCCAAGGTTACAATCACCCATGTTTAGTGTGTTTTGATGATTACAAAACATATTAGTTATTTGTACTAATATTGTTTATTGGTTAAGTGTGTTTCAGGGATCTAACTCATCTAGAAGGTTTATTCCCTATAAGCAAATGTTTTGGACTCAAGTCAACTCAAATTGGGCTCAAGAATCAAGTGTTGAAGACATTATGGTGAAAAGCCCTCTTGAAGCACTTGTAGTACTTTGAACCAATGTAAGAATTAGATTGTTAAAGTTTGAGTTTTGGAAATTGGCTCTAGGATACACTCACACGTTTTTGTATTCAAGTTTTCATGGTCAAAACTTTTGTTTTATGCCTTAGTAAATATATATACATGGCCCTAAGTTTTACAAATATAAATATCATGTTTAGATCATGTATGTATACTCTTTCCAGCATATTACTTAGCTTTCCTTTCTTCAAAACATTTTTTACAAAATTTTCCAACTTCAAAATCCTGCTATTTTTCCTGTTTCAGGCTGACCGGCCGACCGGCACGGTCGACCGGCGCCAGTGCCAGGACGTGCACGTTTGTGCATGTCTGTCGGCCGACCGCCCGGGTCGACCGACTGTAAGCAGTTGCTCTCGGGTTTTCTGGGTCGACCGCCCCGGTCGACCGCCCGAAGAAAACTATGTTTTCTCTTAGAGGACGGTCGACCGGACCGGTCGACCCGAGCCCAACGGCTCTTTGCCAGCAGAGCTGGCGGCCGACCGGCCCGGTCGACCGCCAGGCCTGCAAAAGCCCAACGGCTCTTTCCTCTTTTGTGCAATTCTAAAATCTGTCTTTTTAATCTGTTTTGGCAGACTTTTTCTGAGGTTTTGGAGATCTTTTCAGAGCAAATAAGCTTAAAATAAATTGTTTTTAACCTATTTCTCTCCCTATAAATAGAGGAGAAGAGTCTCTTGCAAAACACCAAGAAAATCCTCAAGTTTTCATAGGTTTCAAAAGAGAAGAAAAGTGTTTAAGCTCTTCATTTCCAACTCTTTTCATGAGCTTGTTTTCAGTTGTGTTCTCCAGCAAAAATCATCTCTACAACTGAGTTTTCTCATTACACTTCTTAGAGCCAAAAATCCCTTACTCATTCTATAAGAAAGTTGTAAAAGAGTGAGAGTTTGTAAAAGAGTTTAGTAATCTTGTTGTGATCACTTTTGTTACTTGTTCCTCTTCTTGTGGAGACACCTCTTCGGTAGAGGTTATTGTAATTGGTGGAGCTCGGTGCTCGGGTCTTCGGTAGACCATTGTAAGCCTCCTCGGTGGATAGTGGAAACCCTTCACGGAGGTGAAGGCGGGGAGTAGAGTGGTGGCTCGAACCTCGAAACAAATACTTGTGTTTGCGATTGTCTTTTGCTCTTGCTCTCTATTTCGCTTTACTTTCAATTGCTCTCTATTGCTTATTGCTTCAAGTATTTTTGCTTCCTCTACTTGTGATATCTTGTGTGCACTTCATCATTGCCTATTATTCATTCATTGATATTTTGTCGATCAATTCTCATACAACAAGGTTGCATTGCGCACCTCTAACCCATTCAAGGGGAATTGGGAGGAAGGAGTTCAGAACCTCTCACGGGGTATTCGGCTCTTAGTCTTGTTTTGAGAGATCGTTGCATCATTCATCCATCTTAATTTTAAAAAGATTGTTAGATTAGCAATTACACTTATTCACCCCCCCTCTAGGTGTTTTTCAGAAAGAACCTCCAGTCCCCTATCTGACGGAGCCACTTATAATCTCCGTCATGCATAATCCTATCATCCTCATTAATGGCGTCACCAAAGAAGAAAGTAGGCTTCCTTAGTAGAGTGCGGGAATCTGTCTCGAAGAGCCCATCAGAGATAATCTCCCGAAGGGTCACCACACTGGCCTTGGAGATCCTCTCCTTTCGCTCCTTTGACTTACCAATAGTTACAGGAGCAGTCTTCTGAAGCACAAAGGTCAGATTACGATTAGCGCCACCTACGTGCCCAAAGTTGCACTTCTTGGATAAGGGGCTGGAAGAATATCGTACTGCAATAAAGATGACACTTAGTCAGAAATCTGAAAGAAAATGGCTAAGTGTTTGAAATTCAAACACGGGAATGAACCCAGACGTGGAAATTAGCAAAATCTGCGTCCAGACTCAAAAAAATGCGAGGCTTTCATGAAGCCCACATTTCAAAATCCATAACTTAGAAATTTTTCTAAGTATCGGACTCAGACGCTAGACTCAGTAAAACCCACGCCTGGCCTTAAAGATGCGAGGATCACATGAAGTCCATGTCTAAACCTCCCACATTTAGAAATATTCTGAGCATTGAGTCCAAAACGCAGGGCTCAACGAGGCTCGCGTTCAACAAACAAAGACGGACTCAAATTAATGAAGCGAAGGCGCGGAGGTCATCAAACCCGCGTCTTGCTTACCAAATTCAAGAGTCGCGTCTGAAAATCAAACACGGACATGAGCCTCGCATTAGCGTTTCACATTCAAAAGAGACTTAAGCGTTAAGAGAACTCTTTAAGCTTCTTCAATGGCAGAAACCAGATTAGATGGTTTTACTACTTGAAAGGGGGTCTCCTGCATGGAAGAGCCGCCCATTTTAATCTCTAGAGCGATAGCGCTCAAGGATAAGGAAGCAGGTTTGGTCTTCAGTGCCATTTCAACCGTGAAATCGGTGTTGAAGACGAAGAAAATAAAAGATTTAAGCTTTTCTTAACCCTCGATACAAAGCTCAACGAAGAAGAAGAAGAGTCTAATAATGATTCTTGAAAGATTGTTGTCTTTTATAGGCACAGTGATCCGCAGAGATACATGGCACATGTCTCGAGGCCTAATCCTCACCCGACGCGTGGCATGCGTCTTAAATGGACGCGAATTTCGCGCGTCAAGGGAAAGAATTATTAATCTGCTTGTGTTCTTGGCCTCTTTAGATGTATTTATAGGTAAAAGAGGTTCTAGAAGACAAGACGAGTCCACGCATTAAAGATCGACACGTGGGCCCACCAAATTGCCGCGGAAACGCGGTATTTGCCACGGTTTGGTGACAAAACCAGGGACTTAGGTCCCTGGTTTTGGCGAGGAACTTCTTCTGGCTTCGAGGACTTTCCTGGTATATTCGGATTCTAGTATTTTCACCCGGATATTCGTCTGATGTGCGCAAAGGTCTAGATTCAATGCATCTTCTAGAAGCTCCCTTACTTGGCCTCCAAGAAATCTAGATTTAATTACCCGAAAATGGGTTTAATTAAGCTCTTATTACTCCTTTGCTCTCCTTATCTTGATTATCTATAAGAGAGACCAAAATACGGTTTAGACCGACATTTTATTCATAAATTGGTAGGGAATGCGATATAATAATGCAGAATTGTAGACTAATCGCACCTCCACACTTATCTTTTGCTCGTCCTGAGCAAAACATGAAAAAGAAAAACTATACTACAAATATTATTACACCACTTTCGTAGGTAACGCGATTGCATTAAACGTGTGCAACAAGCCGTTAAACCTCTAAGTTACCCCTAGAGGAGGAGTGTTGTCTCCTAAGGTTTTTCAGCGAATTGCACCCAAAAAATTCACAAAGAAAGAAGATAAATGTTAGTATTTTGAAAACATATTTTGAAAGAGAGACAAGTTTATAAAATATTTTTGCAAAAATATAAGTGATCGAAGGTCATAAGTCCACCAAAAATTTATTCTTCCTTAAACTTAGTCTATATGCAAGATCTTGTCTTCAATTATGATAAGAATTCAAAATTGGATTGAATATTTTATCTTTCATAAAACCTAGATAATCTATACTTTGTGATAGTAAAAATTTCTGAGATTTTAACTCTAACCATCAAGCCATTTATTTATATATAGATTTTTTTTTCTTCCCTTAGTTTTCTTAGGCTTTTTAGTTTACCCGGGTAGTGTGCCTTTAACCGATGACTCCCAGATCAGACGATTTTAGGGCACCAGATGAGAAAACATCCCTCGGGTTTAAGGACTCGAGTAAACAAGACCACAAAACTAAGAGGGATTGTTTGTTTCTTTTGACCACCGTTAGGCGTGAATAATCATGCTTCTTGTGGCATAATTATCCAGCTTAATAAGTGCTTTTTTTATTCATTTATACCATGTATTTTTTATTTTTATTTTTATTTTTTATTATTTTTAATGGCATTTTAGGTCTTTATTTCCATCCCAAAAATGGTAAGTGTGAAGTGCATACTATCTAAGACAAAAAATTCAAGATAAAATTATCTTACCTAGCCTATAATTTTAAATAAGATCCATTATTTCGACTAGGTTTAAAATGTCATAATTAAGACTTCCTTAATTTCTAAAATCATCTTAATTTTCTTAAAAATAGATCAAAACTTTGCCTCTTGTTTCAAAAAGTTTTTTAAAGAAAGGAAAAAACCTATACAAAACGAAAAATTCCTAAGAATATCCTAAAAGAAGTGAAAAAGAAAGAAATCTAAAAACTCAATGTTAGTAAACCCTCCCCTACACTTATCTCATGCATTGTCTTCAATGCATCGTGATGTTGTATGCATGAAACAAATAGAGAGGGAAGGAAAAATCACCTCAAGGTGGTGTTCCGGTGGCGGTCTGATTGGTCCTTGAAATGCGGCCCAATCCATATTTTGTAGAGTTCGGAGGAACCCACCAGAAACCTCTATAATACACCCACTAGAAAGATGTATATATAAATGCTTTTTATTAAGAATTTTACCCCATCAAATTTTCAAATTTTAAAAATAATTTCGAAGTCAATTTTATCAACACCTTTGTGACAAAATAGAGTATGAAAAGATGGAATGATTGATTTGGGCTCAGGAAGTACATGAACGAATATCGACTCAGGAATTTGACTTAAGTTAAGTAAAGGCTCAGGAGTCCAAGTTGGTTCAAGAATCGGGTCCAAATTAAGAGATTGAAATCCTTTTCCACATTTATTTCCCCACAACGGAATGTGACTTTCTAAGATAGGTGATTCAAGTTCAAGAATGACAGGTATGAGAATCAAAACTGATTCTAAATTGTTGCTCAATTCGGGTAGCAAAACAGGAGTCAATATTGATTCAGGAATTTGAACTTGATCACAAATTTGAAGATCGAAGTCACATTCTTATCTAAATTCGATTTCTTTGAAAGGAAAACTTTCCAATTTGTCAATGGGACATTCCAAAGTATGAAATTGGTCAAGTTCAATGATGATGATTATAAATGATTGGTGATTCAATTTCATGATGAATAGGCACATGATCCAATACTGACTCGGGAAAAGGCCTGAAATCATGTAAAAATACCTCAGTTAATATTAAATCAGGAAGTGAAATTGAATTACCAAGTTGAGGTTCAAGATCATATTTATTCTCAAGTTCAATCTTAGGAAAAGGATAACTTGCCAAAATATCTATGGGATTTTCAACATTTGAAGTATGGTCAAGTTCAGATGGGTGTGCTGAAATTGAATCTTGGTTTCCAAAATGACAGGAGTCCTTGGTCAGATCAATAGAGTTAGAGATATCTGAATTGGTCAAAGGTTGATAAGATAGAGTTTTCTCATTCCTATAAATGCTAATCAATTGGCTCAATTGTATTTCCAACCTATTGATAGACTGGGCAGAAGATTTTTGAAATTATAGCGCAGACTCCTGTAAGATTTCTGTACTCTTTTCTAGATCTAATGTTTCTTCAAGTGGATGCTCTAGAATGGGAGTGTAGGAATCTTGATTTCTAAAACAGCAAGAGTCTTGGGTCAAATAGATAGAATTAGAGATACCTGAATTAGTCAAAGGTTGATAAGAGAGAGTTTCTTCATTCTTATAAATGTTGACCAATTGACTCAATTGTGTTTCCAACCTATCGATAGACTGAGAAGAAGATTTTTGAAATTGTAATGCGGACTCCTGCAAGATTTCTATACTCTTTTCAATATGTGATTTTTCTTCAAGTGAATGGTCCAGAAAGGGAGTATAAGAATCTTAATTTTGAAAAGATAGTGAAGATTATGAGTCCAACATATTTTGAGATTGAAGCTCAGACTTATGAAAGCACTCCATACTCGTTTTCTGAGTGGATGATTGGTCATTTTGAATAGGTGAAAATGAGTATGAATCTTGAAAATATTGTGAAATTGGGGAGTTGAGCTTCTTTTATTGGGATTCAAGTATGGCTTATATGGCTTCTATACTTTTTTGAACTCAGATTTTTCTTCAATGAGAGATCCAGGAAAAGGAGTATAGGAAGCAAAATTGGGGAATGGAGATTGTGAAAATTGTGAAAATTGTGGACAAGGTGGTGGAAAATTGGACTCGGGGGAGGTGAATCCCCATTGACTCTGTGACGAGTTGAAATTATTTTTGAAATTATAGTCATAAGATTAGGGGTGTGGGTTGTATTGATTCGGATAAGTCCAACCCGGTATATTTGGTTGGTTCATATTATAAAAAACTGGGTTGGAATTATCTGAAACAAATGGGGTCAGTGTGAAATATGGATTCATATTAGGATTGAAAGAATTGTTATTGTTGAATTCCATTTCACAAACAATCACAAACAAAAAAGAAAAAATAAGCAGCAAACAAAAAGTAAAGAAGAAAAAAATCAAAACTAAGCCTAAACTAGGGTTGACCTAGACCTAGACGACTCTTAACTGGTCGATTATCCGGGGGAGGTTGTTGTATGAATTTCGACCACAAGCTAATCGGCCAGGTAGGGGAAAAATATGGTGGGAAGTATCCGTGCGTAAGCAACGGGCCTTAATTACGTAAAACCACGGTATCTTCGAGGCGTAACCTCTTAATCCCCAACCTTAAACACTGATTTCACAAAAGTAAGATTCAAAATAAGTTTCACCCTCGGTCAATCTCTTAATGAGTCCAAGATGTCCCTATGGGCCAAGGTCTATCAATTTTTATTAGGGCTTGGGTTGTGTGAGTGGGGAGGCGATTTTTAGGCTAAGGAAGGGTGATAAAATTTCCACCTTATCTTGTAGTGGATTATGCCCTTAAATCTAATTTGTACAAGTGTGCAATATAGATAAGAATATAACACAAAGGGAGTAAATCACCTACGTGTTTGTCTTATGCTATATGCAATGCCATATGTATACCTCAGTCCAGATCACAACAACAGAACAAAATATAGTATATTGAAATTGAATTGATACGTGCCTAAATGCAAATGTCTAAACCGTTTTAAAAGCGTTCAAAATATCGTATTTTACTTCTTTACTTTATTACAGTGTGTAGGCAATTAAAACAGAAAACAGATAGCAGAAATCACAGATATATGCTATTTAGAAGCAGCCTGGAAAATATGATGCCAAGTTCTCAAAATAGTGCCGCATTTTCGCGATCTTTAATGCGTTTCCGCGGAAAAAATTTTAGCAACAGCTCCCTGCTTTCTTGAGCAGAGAGATGCAAGCAAGCTTAACTTTCTGCAATGTTTAGTTCCTGCAATTATTACCCTACAGACCAAAATAGAGAAGAAAATGTTAACAAAAACGTGAAATCAAAACCATTCCCGTTGCCGGCAACGGCGCCAAAAATTTAATCGGGGCGTAACCAGCACTCGAAAATGTATGTTTTGTAAAATCAATGTAAAAATTTGTGTATGCTAATGTTCCCTCGATACTTCCATTATAGCATTGGCTCGACGGGTCGAATCCACTGGGATGGGAGGTGATAGAAGCATTAACAGTCCGTTCACGTATTATGTTAACAATTCTTCTTTGTTAAAAGAATGAAAAAAAGTAAAAGAAAAGGAAAAGAAATTCAAAAAGTGATAGATGGAGAAGGCGATGAAAGCGTCTATGTGAAAACCAAAGAGAAGTGGTTTGGAAAACAAAATAGAAAAGAAGATGAAACAAAAGATGAACTAAGAGGATGGTAAAACAACGATAGAAAAAATGATAAATGATTTTGGAATTGGTTTTTAAAATAAGATAAAAGAAAACTCATGGCTGCTAACTACTAATTGCTCTACTAACCATACTAACCTCTTAGTGATAGTTGCCTCACATGGATCCTTGGCCATCACTAATCCTTGTCTTCAAGAGACGATACAAAGCATGGCTCATAAGATTGTTCTTCTACATTCAAACAAAACATTCATACCACACAACAAGTTGCAAGCACTATTAATTCATCAAAACCAGTTAGAGGTGAGCATGAAATAAAGAAGTCATTGCAAGTTAGCAAGTTAGTGGGTTAGATGTTAGAAGTGTTAGAATGTTAGAATCCATTATCATGAGCCATCAATGGCTCTTGCAAGAGCAAGGCCTTGTAGAGGCTATTAGATTAATGTGAATTATCAAGTAAGTGGTTAGATAGTTAGTGATTAGTAGTTAGATTGCTATGAGAAGAAGAAATTAGTTAAGCATCATGTAGAAGATGGAGAAGATTACAATAGAGAAGAAAGAAGATACCTTTATATAGATTATCACCATCTATTACATCAATCCCTCTCTTTCTCTCTCTGAATCTCTCAGCCCTAATATATGATCTAAAAACAAAATAAAAATACAAAAGAAAGAAGAGAACACCTACACTACTCTAAAAGATAGAAAACCTAACCTAATTCTCAATCTGCTTACGTTCCTGGCCTCTGCAGAGGTATTTAAAGGCAAAAGAGGGTTTTAGAAGACGAGACGAGGCCACACGTTGAAGATCGACGCATGGGCCCACCAAATTGTCGCGAAAATGTGACATTTGCCACGTTTCCATGGCAAAACCAGGGACTTAGGTCCCTAGTTTTGGCGAGGAACTTCTTCTGGCTTCGAGGACCTTCCTGGTATATTCGGATACTAGTATTTTCACTCGGATATTCATCTGACGTGCGGAAGGGTCTAGGTTCAATGCATCTTCTAGAAGCTTTCTTGCTTGGCCTCCAAGAAATCTGGATTTAATTACCCCAAAATGGGTTTAATTAAGCTCTTATTACCCTTTTGCCCTCCTTATCTTGATTATCTACAAGAGAGACCAAAACACGGTTTAGACCAACATTTTATTTATAAATCGGTAGGGAATGCGATATAATAATACAGAATTGTAGACTAATCACAACAACCAGCTCAGAGCACTGAGGAGGTCTGCACTCCGTATCTAGACACTCATGACGATCACCTCCGGCGGCTTCAAAGGGTTTATAGTACACTCACGAAGACCACGTTTCAGACAGGATCAAGCCTAGGGCATCTCAAATGATTGTTAGTCCAATCATGAGAAGTATGAACTCGACTAAAGTTTAAAGTATTTCGAAATCCGTCCTAGTTAACCGCGGAATATCGAAAACTTTGGAGGGGGTTCTGTAGACTATTCAAAAATCACTAAGGTAAAGTCATCAGAAAGCAGAGTCTAAACTCCAGACGTAAAGCGGCACAGCTACTAGCGCAGCATCAAGACGTGAAGGTTGAAACCGCATCTTAATAACCAAGACGCAGAACTCGAAAGCCGCGTCTCAGCACCACTGTAGTACCAAGACGCAA